>JAQGCA010004110.1:0-10786 GCA_034698945.1 Protaphorura quadriocellata
AAGGTGACACCCTATACCAGACCGTTGTTCACTATATAGAAAACGGTGCTGCCTCTGTTGAGTGCACGGAGCCTATTTATCAATGATCTTTGTCAGGTGGCCCGAGCATTCCAATTTGAAACTAGTTTTTCTTAAGTGGACGTGTTTCCCCATTTTGAGCGAGGGCTGTTTTTATTTAGTCAATCTTTTCAGAATAAACTGTTGTAAACAAGTTATGTATGAACCATGACTGCTGGTACTAGGACCCCTGTAGATCTCTTCATTCAAATTATTGTTCATCTTGCAAATGTGGAACTGATCGAATCGTAGCTAATTATGATGTGTATTTTAAAAGAGGGTGAGGTCCAACAATAATTATGAAAAGTGTGCGAGATTTGACTCCTCGTAATAATTAAATAAAAATCATACACAGTCAATTGCTTCTATAATCTATAACTAGATCAAAAGTTTTACCGTATATCTGGTGGATTAATATTGTTCTACCTTAAAATGTCTGTGTGCCGCATCTTATACTGGTGTACAATAATTATCAATCTTTCTTATTAAATGTTAAATACTGAAATCCTCGCCCTAGCCTAGTCCAGACATGACAGATGCGCGTGCGATCCGTATGAAGCTAACATTGCGTTATGGACCACCCTGTACAGACTCTATGGAATTTTATCGTATTTCCCCATTTCTGCTTTGATTTTCACTTGACGACTTTCACTGACACCCATTTCCCACCAAATTTGAATCATTTGTTTCCCTTGGGAATAAATACAAAATGACAGACACTAACAGTTAACGAAGAACTACTGATTAAAAATAAATTATTCAGCAGTGGTGTATTGAATTCCTTATCATTAAGTATACCATAACAGCGTGGCTGTGTAAATTACTAATTACTGGGAACAGGGATAATTCAGGATCCAGCATTTTCATCCGTCCAATTCCAATTGTTATAAATAAAAATAAGTGTAATATTTATATTAATAAATTACAAATAAATATGTGATTTTCAAGTTTCTGGTAACTGGAATGCTTCCCTACTGCTAGGGTATCTTCCCAGGACCTAATATAGAGCCAACCCATTCTCCATTAAAAAACATGGAGGTCTTTTGACCACGCCTTACAGCCGCACACTTTTAGTAAATAGTATTGTAATGTTTGTTTCTTGACTTGACCAGTGTTACAGGAAATTGAGAGCACTGTTGTCAACGTTCGGACCAGGTTCTTACGTTTACGTATTTATGTATAATGTATGTACGGCTGAAATCGAGCTACACATTGTTCTTTGCTCTAGCTGACAGAGTGTCATTAGAACGTGAACGTATGAACTGCTAGTTCCAAAAATTTATTTTTTAAATTCGAATTTTTAATATCTTTTCTCCGAAGTAAATTTTGTATTGGAATTTTGTATTTGAACTTTGACCATGAGGTTTGTGTATTTTTGTTTGTTTTTTTGACAATTTCGTTAGCAGTGAATGGAATTACGGAAATAACTCAAATTTCTTGAATTCCAATCATCAGTTTCAACAAATTCTCAAAAGCAAGTCTAAAAAACGAACCGAAAGTTACGCCACATGATTCATTGAAGGGTATAAATTATTTAATGGGACACCTCGCACTAGAAGGGGAAGTTTCCCCATACCTGGAAGCGAACCAATTCTCTACAAAATATACAAATATTTTACCGTGACTCAATGTAATGATAATGAACCAATGATTGGGAGTAGGTATTTGCGACCTATAAAAAAGTGAATAAAATAGAATGTCGCGGTCACACGGATGAAAGATGACAGAATTAGTATTTCAAATTTTGATTTTATTTAAAAAGTTCAAAATAAACGAGACGGTGATTCATAAGGCATACGATTTGACCATTTTAAATATGTGAAACACTAATAACGTTACGTGTTCTTGGTTAATTAATTATGTAAGATAATAAAAAATATTATATACACATTTTATTTATTAAGTTCACCTACGCCTTACGTTAATTTTTATAAGGACTATTTTTTTTAAAGAATATGTAGTACGAATTTCCATTTTTGCACGTAAAGGACACAATTTAATTTAATTTTGATATATTTGCAGATTTGACTAAAATACATACAACAGTTTTGAAAGACGACCAGACTTGAATACTTGAATAGGACATGGACATGTCAGGATTCGAACCAGAGTGTCTGTTACCGGATGATTCACCGGAGACATTGACCCAAATTGCAACCGACTATCTAGCTGACGAGGAATTCAACTCAGATGTTCATAAAAAAGAGTATGCGGATACAGATGGAAATAATTCAGGACTGGAAGAGGACGAGGAGCATGGAAATGAATTCCCTATGTAAGAAAATATTATTAATGAATTTTACACTGGCAATTGTTTCAGTTTTCATGAAGTAGGATTGAGTTCACTATTACCATTTTATTAATGCACTTACTTACGAGGAACGACTTCAGCAGAGACTCACCAAACTGACTTAAACGTTTTTATTCATCTCTTGGTTTCAAAACTGACGTAGAGGATGCAATATTTTTCAATGGTCACCGTAGCGCTTAGAGAGAAATGAAATTTTTAAAGAAATGGCAAATGCGGAAGCCTGTATTCTAAAAAAAATATTTCAGGTTAGGAATTCCCGGGAAATCCTTCCTCAACTTTTATAGATTAGAACATATTTCATGTTTGCATATGGACTGACCCAGAAATATTTACATCGTATTATGTATATTAATTTATGGCCAAAATACACGCAAATAAGCAAGTTTATTAGTTTATAATATTTCGCATCGTGTATATTTTTTATAATTTCAATATTCTCTTGAAAATATTATTTTCTTTGAGTTTCGGAGGGATTTTTGGTCATGGGTTCGGATTTGGAAGTAGCCTTGATTTTAGGAGAAATAGTTTTCCCATTCATTCAAATAATAAGAATGTTTCAATTACTGTTAGAAGTCAATGCAACCTGTTATCAAAATATTAACTCGATATCTGCATGATTACACTTCTTGAAAGAATCGCAATTATTTGCACTTCGTAGCAACAGAACCCGGGTAATTTATCAGAAATACACGTAATAGTACAAGGGACACCAGCCATTCTTAATGAAGTTTTACGTTCCGATCTGCATAATAGCCCTTGACCTGCTGAACAATTTTTTGAGGTTCGAAGGCCCCAACCCGAAAAGTCTAAGCGTTTGGCAATAGTGCGGCTTTTAGGGGTGCAACCTTCACAAAAGTTGTGCAGCAGTCTAGGGCTATGCTATGACATATCTGAGATTTATTCGAATTGTACCGTAAGAGCATTACCGTAACAAACAGAATATTTTTTTCTGTTTATTCTACTTACCTAATGTAATTATTTGTTGACAGGGACTTGAGCGTACGTCCTCAAAGCAGTGGTTCTGCTTCAGCTCCTGACATTGTCGTTGGGACACTGGAGTCAACTCTTCCTCCTGACGTTCACATATTTAATTTCAATGAGACTCAGGAGGAAGAAATGGAGTTCCAAGACTTTGGTGAGACTGAAGACGCTGAACCAATGTGTCAAACCAATGATTTCCTGGATGAGAGTTGTCCCGAAACTGATGAGACATTTCCCTCCCATCTTCCTCTTCCTAAACACACTTCCTATCTCAAGACTCCTACCAAACGTAAAAAAATAATTAAAATAAAGTCCAAACAACTACCAGAAGCTCCTCCTCTACCACGTAACATCGAAGAGAATATAATTCTGTGCAACCCTTTTGAATTTTGTGTTGATGATCCTGACCGTGATCGTGATCCGGATTATGACCCTGACCTCGACTCCGACCGTGATCATGATCGTGACATTGTTCCCGACCATGACATGGAGCCGTTAAGTCAGGACAGGGATGAACAGTCACAATCTGAAGTTTTGGTTCCGAATGGTGATTTGAAGAGTATTGAGCAAATTAAAATAAAACCAGAGCCAGAAGATGAAGAAGCACCAAGTAACATTGAGGAGAATGTGATTTTGTGCAATCCTTTTGAATTTTGCGTTGATGACCCCGACCCTACCACTGACCATGACCATGACCTTGATATGGATGAAAATAAGGATGAACCGGACGAAAGTGGCTCTAAGTCGGAAATTTTAGATCGGAAAGTTCTCCCTGAAGATAATTTAAGAATAAAAATAAAACCGGAGCCCGAAGAAATGCCAGCCACCATTGAGGAGAATGTTATATTGTGCAATCCCTTTGAATTTTGTGTTAGTGACCCCGGCCCTGCTGACCCTAAGCCTATCCGTATTCCCAGGGCTATCCCTACCCCAGTTGTTGACCCTGACCCTGGTGAAATAAAATTGAATCATTGTGGAGCATGTGACCGACAATTTACAAATCAAGTATATTTTGAAATCCATACAGTCCGTGTCCACACAGGTGAAAAATTGTATGAGTGTGAGATTTGTTTAGCTAAATACAATAGTCCTCTACATTTTATTCCACACAAAAAGAGACACAATCCATTCTTCGATGAATCAACTACAAATATGCAAGACTTTATAAAATATTGTTGTGGTCATTGTAAACAAATCTTTCCATCCATGATGAGTCTAGGTGACCATAACCTACAAGCCCATGATGGAAAAGAACCAGAAGTGATTGAAAAACCACACATATGTGATATATGTGGGAAAGCTTTTCGTAAAACACAGAAATTGAATGATCATGTTAGAATTCATACAGGTGAAATCACACACAGTTGTGACATTTGTGGAAAAGGTTTTAGTCGAAAAGATAAATTGACACTTCACATGAGGACGCACACTGGGGAAAAACCTTACACATGTGAGTATTGTGGGAAATTATATCCTTACAGCAGTACATTGAGTCGACACATACAAATGTTTCATAAAGAAGAAGCTGCAGCCAAGAAAGCATTGGAACAAATTTTGGAAAACCCGGCGTTACCTACAAGTTCAGGTTCGGGGGATCCCCTTGGGAATTCTGGGAGTGCACACCCATGGACTTGTAGAATATGTGATCGACAATTCTCTACAAAAGCAACGTTAAAAAAACATAATACGAATGTTCACACAGGAGAAACACCTTATGAGTGCGATATTTGTCATGCTAAATACAAATATTTTAAAAGTTTAGGAGATCATATGAAAAGTCATACGGGTGAAAAATTGTATAAGTGTAAAGTGTGTGCGGAGATTTTCTATCATTGGTCGACGCTGAAAACTCATAAGGAAACTCAACATACAGGAGTGACCCCTCATCATTGTCAACATTGTCATTTAAGTTTTGCTACGATTGCTAATTTGGATGAACACACGAATTCAAAACATAAAGGTGAACAAACACAATTAATTAGTGACAAACCACACAAATGTCCGATTTGTGGGAAAGGATTCATGCATTCGGCCAGGTTGGCGGAACATAGTCGAATTCATACGGGAGATAAATCACATAGCTGTGAATTGTGTGGGAAAAGTTTCCTTAGGAAAGATGCATTGAATGCTCACAAGAGAGTCCATACGGGCGAAAAACCATTACATTGTGAGTATTGTAATATGGGCTTTGTACGGAAAGCTACTTTAAATAAACATTTATTGACTCATAGTAAGGATGATAAACCATTGAATAGTATACTGTCCTAATATTTTGGACGTTAAATGTACATTTTATCCGAATAGGAACGGAACACCTCTCGAGATAAGTGAAAGGAAGGAGACTCATTCATTTGTGTGACCCGAGGAACCTTAAATTGCAATTATTTCCCTTTCTCTGAGAGTTGTTTAGTTCCTATTCGGTCATATGTTCGGTCTTCATTCGGCTTGGAGAACCGCCATTTTGGTTTTTTGGACGCCATTTTGTATTTCGAAACGTATGACGAATTTTACTATCGGATAAAACTTGTACAAGTTGATACTCCAAACCAATACGCAATGTTACTAAATTATAACCAATTTGCAATTTAATTATTTAGATTAGTCTAAAATCCTATGGAATATGATACCTAATTTCGGTATCATATTCATAAAAAAATTGTGTTTTTTTGTATTGGTGATTTAGGTGATTTACAAATTATAATAACTGATTGTAATTTATAAGTGACCCACACGTTTGTGTTGTTTCTTTGTTGTATGTTCCATTAGTTGGTGATAGTGTGTAGTAGGTAATTATGGAGTTAAATTAATTGCATGTAAATTAAAAGCGTTTCTATTTATAGTAGTCTCGTGTACACGATTATTTCTCGGAAATCATTTCACGGTTTAATTAGAGAGAGTATATTTTCTATCTTTTCAATCCCAGGAAAAACGGAGGAAGCAAGAATCACACTTTACGAATAAACAGTCGAGTCTGGGTGACAGCCTGTGGTAGTTGGAAATGTAGAGTGGTTTAGACGGTGGACAAATGGGCGTCACCACATAAGGTTAAGAGATTGAGATGACCGCACACATGTCGAAATCGAAACAATTTTTTTCCGATTTCGATTTCTATTCTTTTTACAAATTTTTAGCTACGGATTCGAATTCCTTTCCCAAATGTTTAGAATTCCGATTTCGATTGTCAGTCCTAACTAAGATTTCAATCCGATTCCGATTTTTGAATTATAAATTCCCTTATTTCTCGAATTCGAATTCCGATTCCGATTTTTCAAAGAAGTTCCGAAAAATCTAAAATATTTAATAAAAAGTATGAATATTTTAATGTATATAATGTAAAAAATCATTATAGTAATTACAACAAAATGCATTACTTGGGACACTTTTGATTTATTTATTCATCCCTGGGTTAATTTAAACCCGATAGACAGAATATGAAGATGACAATTATTTAATTGAAAACCTCATTCGCGCTCACACTCGCATACACCTGTATGCTTGAATTGAAGGTTGGTTGGTTGTACGTGTTATTAAATTCTCGACTTGTTATTATATCCCGAGTTGTGTGATCAAAAATTGTCATGTCATAAATACTTTCTGAGTCGAATGACAGTATTCCCCTCATTTCCAGCAAGGAAGAAATCGACTTCCCATCAAATCTTTGACTGTCATTCAACTCAAAGTCAAAAGCCAAGTCGGTTGGGAGTGTGGGAGTGACAATTGACAATTTCATATCCATCATCAATTGTCAGTTTTTTAAATGAAATATATCCAGGACTACTGGATTTAGATTTGATTAGGAGAAAGGGTGAACTAGCCCCAGTTAGTTAATTAGTAACTCTGTCTTTCTGTTTCTGTTCTCCATTCTCCGTTTCTTTCTTTACTTGTCTACATCATCTATCCAACCATTAATCGCCGGTAAGAAAAAGCATGCAAATTTAAAATACTCAATTTTAGTTTCTAAAACTGCGTGATCAGTTGAAAATTTTCTTCATGCCCTAGATGAATATAATTCAGTTTATGATGTGGATGTGGTGTGGGGCGGTTTTGGACGAATATATGTATAATCAATGCATCATTCGTTGATTCGTATTCATTCTCGTAATTTGTGAGGGTGTATGTGTACCTGTTTGGTAACATTACATGTCTCGTTTTTTTAAAAAAAAAAAAAAGCATGGTACTACAGGGTGTCTAATATGTACTGTCGGGCCTGGATCTCAGAAACCATTATGAATAGGAAGGCTGGAACAAAAAAAATTGCATTTCTTGTCAACAAATTTAATGTTAAAATTAAATCCAAATATTTTTCGATGATGTTTGACTGTGTCGATGAGTGTACACTTCACAGATTTTGTGAGTGGAAGTAGTCAAAGTTGAATGCAAATGAAGTCAAAGTTTTAAAATACACGGTTTTTGGCTCAACTGATCCAATTTCTAGTGTTAGTGTTTAAACGCTTTCCTGAATGCATGAAAAGTATAAAAACGCCATGCACCCCTGGGTGGACCAATGACCATCACTCATGTTCTGAAAATAGGAAAAAATAGTTCCAACCCATCTCTTCGTATAGCGCCCTTCAAAACTCTTACGGTCACAATCGCCGTCATGTTTGGTGTCAACGGTTCTGGTGTACCACCCTGGATAACACCTGGCGAAGACAGATATAATTCGAGAGTGGACCTCAACAGAAAGGTAAAACTAAATGTACTCTGATTATCCCCAACGAAAATTTCTAATGTTTTTTCTATCTGTTTACAGGTTGAGGGCGCCACCGAAGGGGATGCTCCTGATCCTACTCCTTCGACTTTATGGCCGGTTCAATGGAATGCACTATTTACGTCCGAAAATCGTGACCTAATATTTTTTACCCTGCACCATCAACTGAGAACAAATAAACTTCTAAGGTAAGAAGTATTCTACAAAATCGCTCGATTATTGAATTTTTAGGCGGACATTCGGTGAGGGACTTGTATAATTGGAGCCCCATTTTTCATTAGTCTGAGAAAGATCGATAATGAGAATGTTGACTGTCGTGTCTTCAAACACATGACCCTCAAATGGCCCATCACATTCACATTAAAGTTATATTCGTTGTTTTTATTTAATTTCAGAACCATGTTCAATGAGCAGTACGACAGAAGAGAAAATGCTGAGGCCAAGGTGATGGAACTGCAGGAACGACTCCAGGATCAAACCCTACTGTTGGAAAATTTGATGACCTGTATGACCGACCATGGAGCGACTCTGGAAGGACACACACCTCCGTCAGAGGGCTCCTGCCCACTTGCTGGAGCTACCGTCCAAAATCAATTGGAATCCGAACTAATGGATATCCTCTCCGAGAACGTCGTCGTAACTTCATCATCATCACCGACTACAGGAATGGATACTTGCATTGATTCCTTCAACACTTCTGCCCAGAACTTGCCAAAACCTACATCTTCATTGAGGTGAGCATGTCAGTTTCAAGGTATATCCGATCTATGACACTTTAAATTGATACCTCATTTTATATTCTCAGTTGTGGTCCATCAAACTGGCGTCATTACGAACCCGAAGATATTTTGCAGTTGCATGATCCAGATGACTTTCTGGACAAATGAGTCCCGTGACAGACCAGACTTCGGATGGACAATTTCTTGGAGCTATCGGAAGTTAGGGAGCTCTGACCATGATTCATTTCATAGTTCCGCTCAGTAACAGACTAGACGTGGCAATGTTTGTATGACTTTCCCCGTATATTATTTTAATATTTCTAGTGAAATTGAGATATACATTTTTTTACTTTCCTCACTTCCCCATTTATAGATTTTGTAATGTGTTGCAATGCTAAATATTTGTCTCTCGGGAAGATGCTTTTGTAGTAGATGTGTCGTTTTTGGATTCTTCTTATTTTGTAAATAAATATTTTTTCCGTTTCGCTCTATTTTGTTGTGATTCTTTCCTTCGGTTCTGTCCGGCTTAGGATTTTAGCAATTCCTTCTTCTTCTCAATTGATACTGTTAGAAATATCTAGCTGCATTTGCGAATTCAACTTTTTCATGATTTCGCAATAGAGTCAATCATTAAAGAGTCCATCAGGAAATTGGCAAACGCGACCATGCAAAGTCGCCCCAACCATTGATATGAATACAGGTGTATATAGGATCCCCGTACTACTACACTGTCATGGCTCTGGCTTCAAAGTTATATTGTGTTTATGGGAAAACTCCATCCTAGGAATACCTGATTAATTTGTGGCGTGAAATAACGCTATACCTACCCAAATTAAGCGAAAAGAAGAAAGAGTGGAGAAGAGTGGATTTTTTTAATGTAACAAATAAATACATATACGGTTGGTCCATAAGAAACCGTACATTTGAAATAAAATCTTTAATATTTTGAGTCTCAAAATTCCGAAATAGGCATTTTGTTCAGAAAGCGATTATGCGAATTTTGATTTATCGCTTTCGTGTGTACGTTGCGCGGAGCGCGCGCGCCAACACAAAACACAGACGAATCGTACTACAGTGCAGAGTATACGATTCGTATACATAGTGTAGTAACTACACTATATAAATGCAAAGCGTGAGTTTTTTATTTACACAGTGTAGTACAGGAGATGTGTGTTTGTTGAGTCAAACTGTAAATAAAGTAGTAGAATAATAAGTAAGTTACATAGATGTAAGTCACTTGCACACATACACAAACCGTCCCTTCACGTATGATTTGATTTGAAACCTGATTCAAAATGACAGTTCGGTATTCGTGAGCTTAAAATGTCCGATTCTAATTCCAATCTCAATTTTGACGGATAATTCAATCAAAATTCCACCTGGGATCTGATATTTTCGAACCCGACAAATCCTTTAATATGCTCCTAGTATTAAATGATTCTATTCTCGAGTTGAATTTTTCGTAAAAATCTCTAAAATCATCCCACGATTTTGACCCAATAACTAGAAAATGTGACGTTCTTATTGCATTTTTGACACCCGACAGTTGCTTTCGGTCACTCAATTCCTGGTATTTTACATAAGACGTAATTTCGTTCAGACTTCAATATTGCATTGTATTTTAATCCCTTTCGTCATTCTCGTAACAATACAATTCCAATACAAAAATGTGTAGTAGAGGGTGGTTCCTAACATTTTACTAATTACTATCTAACACGAGACGTTTGGATAATACAAAGTCAAAGTCTGCTCCGCTTAGATTATTCCGACAATCGGCAACACCCGACTCTTACACGCAACCATTGACCGGTTGAACAGTTTGTCAGATATCTGTGAATTTTATAGCATGTTGTCGTTTTTACAAACTATTTTATACCTCACTGACGCATTTTAGTTATTGGAAGACCATTGAGAATTCTTTAAATATCTGATGAAAATATTATTTTGGTTTCTGGTTGTTCCGTAGAAGCCATTTCACACTAGGAGGAGAAAATTTAGAAAATCAAT
>JAQGCA010004111.1:0-10784 GCA_034698945.1 Protaphorura quadriocellata
ATGAAAGGATTGAATGACTAGGCGTGGTTTCTTAATGCAAAGAACTCAATTTTTATTCGAACTTTGAGTTAACTCCAAAGCCGATGTTTATCTCATTCCATTTCAGTCCAGATTAAAATAAAATATTTTTAATTGTTCTGCACTGGAATAAAAATAAACATGTATTGATTGTAAAAAAAAGTCTTACTTACGAATTCAAAACCCGATCCACTAATTTATTCATTCAAATTAAAAGTGAACACAAGTCATAGATACCGTTTATTTTTATTTTGTGGGCGATTTTCTTCGATGCGTGATCGTTATGTTCAGAGTGCGGTCCCTCAGCACACAATGTACTGACAACGATTTATTCCTTTTTTCTAACTATAAACGTCGGTTAATTTGAAGACGTATTAAGGGAGGATTTGCGTAGAATGGGGTAATGTCATAGCATTATTCGAAGTGCAGACGGAGAGAAAGAAATAAGTACAATTCCTGAATATCGTACATTCGCACTAATTTGACTCTGAACTCAAAAACATGTTTACTTCTAAAAAGTTTTTAATATTGTGTCAATATTTTCAAAAACACTGGAACCATCTAGAAAATTCAAACCGTGTCCCAAAAGTAGCCGGAGAAATCTGTACTAATTTTAGCCGGCTCGTACAAGCCAAACAATGCTTTCTAAAATTGGACAATTTATTTTACCGGAATAAAATTATTTGTTACTCGGGTGTGTGCCCCAAATCGGACCACCGCCTAACTACATTACACAGTCAATATTGGGATACCACCATGTTGTCAAAATTAGCGCATAGAAAAAACGGGTGTTCAAAATTGGGACACTGCTTCGTTCTTGCGGGTATCTTACCTTGTCGCTCATTTTGGGTTGCTTCCATTGGGATCGGAAATAGAAAAATTTGGAAAAATAACTTTAATTTGTTACCAAGTGGATACCTTTGGGCTCAAGGTACAATCCTTGTCAAGTGTACTTCTTCTTAGGTCTGAGGAAGCTTCCCCAGAAAAGTGGTCAAAATCAGCCCACCCTACCCTATATTGAAATCAAGAATTATTTATTTTTTAAATTTAAAGATTTCCTAACTCAAAGTCACGTGTTACTAATAAAAAGGTTTTCCCAATTAGAGTTCTTCCATACTTTCAAGGATACCTCCACCAAGCCAAATGGAAATATTCCAAAAAGTTGCATGAGACGACGTTGCATGAGACGATTGTGATTAATTCGTGATTTATGTCATCGACATTATAGAAGCTGCTGAAAAACTATTTAAATAATGTGTTAAGTTTGAAGACCGGTCCGTTGGTTTATTTTATTCAGTTTTGCCAACATACATATATGCCAACATATATCATACATCATATATGCCAACAGACGAAATTTCGATGCTCCATGGAGAGACAACTAAATTAATCTTCATGTTTCTTTAATTACTCAATAATGTAACAAATTCGAAGTAAACTTATTTAATTAAAAAATCAACTAAATAGCTCATAAAACAACATTAAAGAATTCAAACCCATGCTCTGTCGCTGTCGCTGATTCCGACCTCAACCTCACCTCGTCCAATACGGTACATCTGATCTTCGTAAAGACTAAATTTAACGGAGAAAGAACTGAGAAACAGAACCAACGTTTTAAATTTTAAATCAAAATAATTGAAAAATATTTTATTTACAATAAATTGGAACTCCGCAATGCAGCGTCTTTGAAAATGGATTCCAAAGTGAAATTTTCATGCGACGTAGGGGTCAACAGTTGCCGTTGGTTTTGCTGAGTCTTATGGGACAAATTCTTAAGGTGTCTTCTTTTTTATTTACACAGTTTCCAGCGGTTCTCCTTTCGTAAAATTCTCTTCACAAAATTGTAGCTTTCAAAAATTTTTAAAATCTCGAAATAATTGGATGTTGAAGTGGATTTCAGGATTTGAGAAGTTTCCAAACGACATTTCATGAGGATCCATGTAAGTGCAGAAGCTTTTCTCTTGGAAAAATAAATATAAAAAAAGCCGTGGAACTGACGTCATGGCTCTTGACAGGGATCTATGGTCATTCTAAATTTTGACCTCAAGTCTTCTGCACAGGGGGTGGTTTTCCGTGATGCGCGCGACGAATTTTCGTCATAGTGGAAAAACCTCTGACGGTAAGTTTGCGACTCGCCAATTTCAAAGTCTAAGAGATAAGGAACGCCCTTCTCCCGGGTGTAATTTTGAAACTTTTTTTCCAAAATTGGTTTCGAGACGTGCTGAATGCAGTATTCCAAGATAGTTGTTACATTTTGGGGCACCTAGATGAGAGGGATGACTCCACGACCTGTCATAGCGCCGACAACCAAAAATCGTTTGTAAACTTCACTTTTCGCTTGTTTTTTAAGGGACGTCGAATTTTCAAGTGGAATAGCTGCCTAGACCTATGTACTGAGATTATCTACATAATTTATATGTAACTTTTTTTCAAACTCCCCCTGGTTGGGGTACCGATGAGGGGCAAAGGTTATGCACAACCCCGTAAAATAAAAGTTAATGAAATATAATTTTTATACAAGGTTCCAGCTATTAAATCTGATTTGCAACCCGATTGCTTAAAAAAACAAGTTGTGTACATTTTATACATTCCACACACTTAATTTTTCAAGTCTCCTTGAATTTGAGTTCTAAATACCAAACTCAGCTGAACCAATACCATGACTGCTCAAAAAATAGTATGTTCATCAACAGATCCATAGAACAATATATTTATTCTCTTTGTTTGTCTTAAAGCCGGGTCTGAATGTTGACGACAGCGTAAGCTGAACCACAATATAGGAATTCACATTCCAGCCACGAATTACATATAATTATTATCCACTCCGATATGGTTAAATATGATTTGTATCGAGGAAGAATCTACAAATAGCTCGAAGTGCCTTTAATACCTATTACCGACATTATGAAACGGCAGAGGAATATTGAAAGGTACCGAAAATCTCAAAACTGAAAAATGAATACAGATTATCGTTTCTCATACATCGAGTTTGGTGGTGTTCCACGTAACGGCTGTTTATAGAAATAAAATCCAATACGTGGGTGCAAGATTTTAGGCAAATACTGGACTACAGTTGGAAATAATATTATGGATTTTGCTGCCTTCAGTTAAACTATTTATAAACGTCGATTTATTTATGAGTCGGAAAATCTTCAAAGTTGATGCGTGTCATAATTTTGTTCTCTTAACATGAAAAATGCGGGATAGCGTATTTTCAAGATGTTAAATAATTTAAACAGAAACTTAACAACCTTCATCTCACCTTCATTCTTCCAATGTTTTCTTCATAAATTTCTTTAATCTCTTGGAAACCATACCTATTCTTTGAATTACGATTTGAAGAAATAAAATAAATCGGTGGAGTGGATTCCAAATCTAAACTCGCTGTAATTCATGTATATGTCCTTTCATTGTTTTCCCTTTCAAAATTCCCAAGGCATTCATGGTAATCCTGCTTAGACCACTTGTAACTATCGGTAAGCAGAGTGTGAAAGTGAACTTAAAAGAAATGATTAAGATTTTGGCTCATTTCCAATAATTTAGAAAAATTGCTAATGGTAATGAAAAAGTTTAAGGTTTCGTCAAATGACTTTTATTTTTATGTAGAATCCTGACCTTCCATTAATTCTCGATAGCACTAGGACAGTTGTACTAGAAGTTGTGACATCGGGGAATCAATTTGCTTTATTTCGTAACTCTAGGAAATCAACAAATCAAAGTACTTATGATATTCAATAAATTATAGCTCTATAAAAGCTTTTTGATTAGTTTGAAGGCCTGGTCAGCGTATATGTTTAAAATTATAACTGAACACAAGAAGGCGTGCACAAATCTTCAGGGAAATCCGCATTTTGATTGATGTAAACAAGCTGATGATTATTGTCGCAGTACTCCTTAAGTATTTTCATTTCATAATTTCATTTAAATTTCGTCGTATTTAGAGCTCGCAGCCGTCCCGGTCCGGACAGCGGTCCACGGTCCGGTCCGGTCCTGCACCAAGTTTAGGCACGTGACAGCTAAGTTCTGAATACAAGTCCACCGACAGGAACCGCGGTCCGGTCCGGTCTTGAACCGAGTTTTGACTCAGAAAAAAAATGTTTATGTCTTGCTAGGTAGTGTATAGTTTAACGATTGCTTTCGTCAGTTACTATTCCCTCCGCCGTCCGAACAAGAAATACATTACAAGGCTGGACAAATTGATAAACATTGACCGGAGCGTGACTATGTCGGTCCCGGTCCAGTTTTCGGTACGGTCCGGTCCTTACCACTGGACCGAAATGTCAGTCCCGGTCCGGTACTAATCTTGTTCGGTCCGATCCCGGTACCTGCCTAGCACCGGAGCTGACCATTGCTATAAGCTTTAGTCTTACTGCATATATTTAAGCAATTTATAGTAAACATCACTTCAGGATGATGCAGGTACCATGTGTTAAGAAATGGTCGATCTTATTTTCTTCAAAAATTATAGAAACGGAGGTTATAAGTATAATATAGTTCAAGTTATCTTAGAAATAATCCTACCATTTAGAAGAATAAAATGCATGAAATGAGTGGATTATCAGTTCGTTGTAAATTTAACAGTTTTGTCCTTACTTCACTGAAGAAGAATAGTTTATTGTGTTTTTTCAAGGCCGTAATCCACAGGCAAAGTCGAATAAATTCCACCATTAATTTTGTAATACATATTTCGGTAACATTAACTTCTATAGTTAAAAGGATACTTGCAATGAAAACGTTAGTGCCACAAAATTTATTCGTGGTTAATAGGAACATGGAGAAGCCAAGGCATTCCTCCAAATTCAATTTATTTTTACGAAGTCGGAGAGAAAGAGATCTGTAATTCTAGGTGATAGTATTTGCATCCCACCGCTTTCCAAATGGCATAGCAAGACCGAAGGTACAATTGTATAGTTGGCTGGACGGTGCACAATTTGTATCTGAAGTGAGAAATCGTCCTACTAACGTACGATTATTTTAATCATATCTATTGCTTTCGTTGCTAATTCTGTATTTGAATCGACATGGTCATGATCAACGGTTAAGACATATGACGTCTGAAATAAAAGTATTGGCTGACTAAGGCCATTTTCACCTAAGCTGGTAAAATTCTTCGTGGCTTATTTTGATCGTTAGCTGAATTTTTGAGCATTTAATTTATTTTTAAGGTTCTCATATATCTACCTTCTTTTGATTATTTAACTGCCGTTTAATAATTTTGAAACTACGCATAATAATAACGCTTGTTGATGGACTGGGTTGTCAATACTTCATCGAACAAGAACGGGATATAGAAAACAAACTACCAACCAATGAATATTTTTGTTTTTATTCAAATTTATTGAATTTAGGCTACTAAAATTCCCGAAATTAGTTGCAAACTTCTGTTGCTGAAACGTGGCTGTCTATAATATTTCAGAAATAATCTTCGGAAAGAATGCAGTTTAACATTATTTAAGGACTACACTCACTGATTAGTCAATGCAATAGCTAATTACATGGCATTGTGTATGTAAGCTATCGAGTTAATGAATGAAATAAATTATTACCCAGCTCGCTTGAATGAATTACCGAAAGCCTAACTGCTTACTGTTTGTAATAAGTCCCGAAATAAAATAAAATAGTTTAGGCATTTACCTTGTAAAGCGTTGTATGTTCACTTTGAAAGTCAAAATCTCAAATAGACACGCTTTTAGTAATTTTCAACGGTATGACTGAATTCTGTTTCCTGAAAATAGCTACAATTTCTATGTTTTTTTTCTCCAATCTCTCTCTTTGGCAATAAATTAAAAAAACTAGCTAAAATTCCTAACTTTATGGTTACAATTGTTTCGTTGGCTTTCTATGTCTCCGTCGAAACCCAAGGACAGAAGCACTGACGAAAGTCTAAGTAAAAAATCATCACGGAAAGACAAATTTTGTCTTCCTCACTCGGCCCGGCCGGGCCCTCGTGTCCGAGAAATTCGTCGGCCCAGCCCCGGCACGGCCTTTGACAGTTGAGACCAGATTCTCGGCCTGGTCCGGCCCTTTCCTAGTGCCGGCCCGGCCCTAGGAAAGTGCATCTCTACCCCATAGTAGTGCTTTTTAATCTGCATACTTTATCGTGAAAATATTTTAGGACCGGCCCGACCCGGCCCCGAACATCATCATTATCGTCTTGGCCCGGCCATTGACAGTTATGCCCGCTTCTTGGCCTGGCTTTTTTCCACCTCTAAGGGGGACTATCCATTTTTACCGGACGGAACGAATGCACCGACACCACTGCACTGATTTGGCACGATCACCACTTTGCAGTACTGTCTTGGGCTAGACTGTTTGGAGAAACTCGATTTTATTTCGGATATTGGAATTAATTTACGTACTCCGATGCAGTAAAAATGAGCTATCTGTGCACCGGTCAAATAAAACATTGAGAAATTATTAAGATTTAACATAATAGATGGCATTGGTGAATTTAATTTTTGACAATATTTTAGACGTGTTCATCGAAGCACCTTTCAAAAAATCTTTATTTCAGGGCCATAATGACCTTCAATGCAGAGCTTCTGAACTGTCATCTCTCGATAATATTAAGTTAATTACGGCACTTGTTAGTTTCGCTACTCTTACCAAGGGTTAATGAATATAGAGAACGGTATGGCAATAGGTGCATTTATTTCTAACCTGAAATCGGCGTTACATGATTTTCCAGCAACTAAGATATTAATTTCATTTCTATTTGTAGTCCTATTTTCAAAAATTTAATTGGCTGTAGTTCACGAGTAATTTGGCAAAGAACTAGAATGATTTATCGAGTTATGTCATGGTTTTCGGGTTGACCCCTTCCAGGACGCCGTAAATATTGTTTTACTTATAATTACACAAAATTGGAGTAGAGTTATGTTGGTGTCACTCTATCCTCTAGTAGTGCCATTTCTGATGCTACATTTATTCGTGTCAATTTAAGGACTACAAATAAATCAGATGAGCGGGTCCCAAATTTATAAATTCCGTACAATTCGCCTGCGAATCTTCGTAATTTCCTACTGCAAATTCAAGATTCAAGGTTTGTTTATTCACATGTAAAAGCATAACATTCCTCACAACAATAGGAATAAATCCCAATTGATCCATTGATGAGTGTCACACAATCACGAAGAAGAGTTTTAGTAATAGTATACCAGATAAATACATACGAAAATATTGTATACATGTGCGGACATTAACTGATGCTATCCGTTCTCGATTCGCAGTACATTCATATACCGATCAATATTTCCCTTGATGTTGGGTTGCTTTCCATTCTATTGTAGGTACCCAAAGTTGTAGTGTCAAACTGAAACACTTGATTAATTTTTTTAAAAAATTGAACAAATGCATGGAAGAAATTTTGTTGGGGATTAAAATTATTTAAAAATAGGAATTGTTCAAAATTGTCAGAGGTTCATGTTGAATCAATAATTATATTGTAATATTAATAATTTTTTGCCTTGATGTTCGTCTGATTCAAAGTCCAGTTGATCGCTGGCAGTTCCTGTAAATGACCCACCTTCTAACTATCAGCTATTCTTTTCCACAATTTATTTCACCTTCGTGGTGAGAAGGAGAAAAGGCTTGTCGACTGAACTTAACAAAACAGAGCTAAGTTTTATTCCAAATTCTTTTAAAATGAAAAGCGATACATTTCAATTGAAATTTCAAGTTGCGTTTGAAGGGTTAAATCTCTTTACTAAAATGACAATCTGCCGACAAACCATCATAGTGTAGTGTCATGGGAATACGGGCACTATTACTCGGTTGTTTAGATACTCTCTCTATGTGGGTTTTTAGCATTTGAGTAGCACAAGGTCCTTGAGTATGCATTGGTATGTTAAGATGCCGACTATTTTTCAGCCCATGCAGGTATGATAAGTATGAAAGAATGGGACATCGGCGCCGTTCATATGCATATGTGAACATCTTAATAGTGCAGACTGAGCGATGAGACTTATAAGTTCCCATTCAATCACTATCAGAAATACCTTCGGGTCCAGCGCAGCTTGATAACAGAACCATTTGTATCTGACCTTCTGTGAGAGTCTATCATATAACTAAAATCCAAAAAAAATGCCCGGCTCAATATATGTATTTTCCCCACATATTCTGATAGATTCCCTTCTGTCAGAACTGAATAGGATTGAGACCTCACTAGTAAACACAGTTAAAACAAACAGAAAATAAATAAAGATGAAAGTCTGTAAGACCTAAGGGCGCATCGGACTACAAATGGGGTATTTATATATTTTTTATTAAAATGACAATCTGCCAGGAATGATCTGTTAGTTCACTTAGGTTTAAAACTTAATAAAATAAATCATCAGATCGGCCTTCAAACTTGACGTATTATTTAAATAGTATTTCTGTAGTACTTCTAATATCAATGACATACAAATCACAAATTAATTGCAATTGCCTTGATTTCCAACGCGAAAGTGAAAGTGATAACGAAATGAAAGTGAAATATTCATTCTTCCTGAAATTGCTGCTGTAAAAACTATATGGATAATGTACACATGAATTTATATTCTTCGTTCACCAGAGCACGCACTAAAATTTCGATGAATATTTCTACTAGATATAGTGTTGTTTGGCGTACTGTCTAATGCAGATACCCCTAGTTGTAGAGAAGGACCGGAAAACTAATGGCACACATTCTTCTTGCATGGGATTCAATCCGTTACATAGTGAACTAGTCGACCAGTCAGAGTCCGAACTCACGAGTTCTGAGTCCAATTTGACTCAGACTCGGACTCGAACTCGAAAGGCACGAGTCCGAGAAAGTCCGGACTCGGACTCGCCCTGGGACTCGAGTTCTCCCCATCTCTTTAACATGTAGATATATACAATTTAGCCTGGCCGGACTCGTACGAGTACGAGTTCAAATTTGACTTGGACTCGGACTCGGACTCGTTAGCGACGAGTCTTGCATGATTGGACTCGAGTCCGGACTCGTACTCGGACTCGTACTGTGAGATATGGAACACCCTTTACCCCAATTCATCAACAAAACACCCTTTTCCCAATCCCATGTGAGAGACACAACACCGCACAGTCACAAAACCACTATAACTCCAGCACACGGACTTCAATCGAGGACTTCTTCCCCGACTTCTCACCGGAGCTGACCAGAGCAAGGAGCTGAAGACCGCGCCCTCCTGCATCATCTTGTACATATTCCCCAACGTGTTTCATTCGTGTAATTTTGAGTAAAACTAATTTAAATAAAAGTATAAATTCTGAATTTGACGCCGTGGCTCAGTCTTTGTGTTCGGGGGTCATTCCGCGGTTTCCAGGAGGCCTAGGACCGGACAGGAGCACAGCATAAGGGTAAATAGTCCGTCAATTCTTTGATTGAAGGTTAGGGTCAGGTCACTAGAAGGAGGTTTCACAGTTCATCTGTGAAACCTGGTCAATTCCAGTAAGGAACAAAGAACCTAGAGGTTTAGATACCCCAAAGGGGAGTCTTTACCGTTACAGTACTCGAGTCTTGATGAAGAGATTATAGTGAACTGATAGGGGTTGCCTGCAATATTTGGTATTTTCCGTACAGCATTTCACCGTTGAATACTACCAACAAATTGACAAGTTGTAATTAATGAACAAGCGCATTACCAGTTCAGGAAAAATAATTTGCAAAGAAATAATTATTCACGAACGACTGGCCCAGCAAGTTTTGTATATGTATTACGTCCCATGAATACTCCATATCATTATCCCTTTTCACCAACCAGGTACCCAGATAGATACCTAATTCGAAAATCAAATATTTTAAAAATGATCTTATTTATAAATCACTATATTGAGACACAACATGCATTGTTTAATTATCCTCCTTCCCGCAATCTTTGCAGAATTTTGTAACAAAATTTAAAATAGATGCCCACATACCATTAGATAACTAATTTTGTAGCAACAAGATGTGCCAGAAAATCCAACACATATTGTCTGGATTTCATTGCAAAAAAAATCCACTGAGTTTCTAAACTCAATAAAAATTCGTTATACCTTGTGTTCGAATTTTAATTATTTTCCTTTTCTTAAAAGAATAATTATAATGGTTCGTCGGTAGTTAGCAAAAATGGGGTGATCTGTTCGAGCCTACTAACGCGCTTTATGTTAATAATTAGTTTATTTTACTTTTCATGTGGTTTATGTGGTTGTAAGACCGAGGCAGATATTGCCGTTGATTTTAATTCAACTCATATTTATTAAAATGACTATATTTAGAGGTCAAAAATATTAAAGAACACACTTTTTTGACATGTCACCGGAATCAGATTATATTACATTCCATTTGGCCTGAGGAATACACCTTATCAGTAGGTGATGAATTCATTGGAGAAAGTCATGTTCAAACGTAAGACGGTGTAGAACGAGTCGCAACGAAATGAATTATTGTATGCAATATTCTGTTCATCAACTTTAGAATTTACTACTTCATTCGGTTTTCTGTACTTTTCTGATAAGAGAAACAAAATCTTTAAAAATAATGTACTTTGGATCCCTAATTTTTTAGATATATAAAATCGCGGTTTAAAATTGATTTAAATACAATATTATTTACACAGGCTCGCTCGGAGCTATTTGCGAATATCAAAATGTATCCATTCTACCCATTCACACGCCAAACGACTGAGTGCATAATTTCATATTAACCCCAACTGTTACGAACTAAATAAACAGTCGAGACTGGATAGAGAGCCCGTGGAATTGGAAAGTGGTTGAGATGGTGTGTTTCTTTTGAGGGTGTA
>JAQGCA010004112.1:0-10781 GCA_034698945.1 Protaphorura quadriocellata
AAATGAGGCCGAATGAATGATTTTTTAAACTCAGGCTTCTGTGCTATGCCAATGCGCGCGACACTCATGTGACTTTTGCGCGCGCGCGCGCGCGAACGTATCCTCAAGTACGCCCAGGCCGTATCTATTTTGAGTGTCAGGATTGTAAAAATATCATTCCCGAGCAATTTGGATGGAATCTCAAGGAACCACCTCGGGTGGTTCCATTGTGAGACTTAAAAATATATATATATATTGTATATTACAGCCGTTCCTGTTGTGCACGATAGGGTTGACACCAATGCAAGGGAAAATACGATTCCAAACATCCTACTTGAAATTTGATTGAATCTCTTGTCAGTATGTAGCTCTGCAATTGGTCCGTAATCAAATCAGTTGCTAATAATCGGAATGAGCGGGTTAAGTGAAATGATAGCAATTGTCGTTGAGAGGCGTCCTTTTATTCGGTACTAGCGATGGAATTTTAATTTTTATTTGGAATTAATTCACACTATTATTAATCTAAGTCTGCGGAAATTCCAGTTTACGAACACGTACTGACTGAGCCATAAAATTTTCCATAGTGTTGAAACATCTCCCAAGATTATGTAAATCCTAAATTAATGATGAAGATAATGTGCAGGTAATGTCATGAATTATGATTCGGAATATATTTAACTTATTTTTCACGTTCTTCCACGGCAGGCACTCAATTGTGCATGTCAGAGCATAACTAACTGCTGTATTACTTTAAGAGATACGCAGATAAAGTGAAACTTCCTTTTCCATTCACTGTCACACAATTTAGGCGTACGATGCATTTGAGTCTTGATTTCAGTTATGTTGAATACGAAAAAAATATTATTTTCAACTCAGAGGTTCTCAATGACGTTATGCTAAAAAACCTATTTGACATTGACTCGTGTAACACAAAATAAATTCATTGACATGGAATACAGATTAAAATTATTCAATGCCATCATACACACAAGTCTTAACCCTTAGACAAGTACAGACGGGTACGTTGTGCCCGCCTTAACACGTCTGCACTGCTCAAAGCATTAACTGAACGCGGGAACAAAGTGCCCGTCTCTACTGGTCTAAGGGTTAACGGTGGGGTGGGAACTTCAAAAATCAGGATTTTACCTCCAGTTTTAAAATATTTGTCAGCATTGATTTCAGAACACTCATCTTCCTTGCGGCCAAAGGACTAAAAACGTCAATTACTTAAAACTATTCGTTCTTCGTTAAAAATACTTAGTTCTTCGTTAACCCTTACGGCAGCCGGCACAAAGTGCCCACGTTTACCCCGTCTTTGAATTAAGGGTTGATAAATTTTCACTATTGGTACTCCTGGTTTTCTAAATAATTTAGGGATGCTCACCATTATGTTTAATCCTGATTAAAAATGATTAATCGGCTTGTACTTACTTTTTTTGTAACACCGAGACTCAATAAAAGACGCCCTAGTTAGAACTGACAATAAGTGGAATTTGTCTAGTTATTTATAGACAATTACTTGCCAGATTACTTGAAATCTGTGTAATTTGTGACTTATCTAATGAGACCAAATTTCCGCGTCCGCTTTGATACCACACATGCTTGGTTGCTGATAACCTCAAGATATCTGGCTCCGAAAATTCTACGTGATTTGGTGAACACAAGCAAAGTCTACACATACAAAAATACGATACTTTGTGTTTGTGTTGCACAATTGTGATTGCCTAAGAGCCGATATTGTAAATTGTTCGGAACCTCTCAGGTGTACACTAAATGAATTCACAGATGACGTGATTGGGGACAAATTGTATATACAATTTGTTCCTGAGTCTTGGTAACAGATGGATTTCGGTGAGGTGCAAATAAATGAACAAGAACACAAAGACTGAATTTTCTCTGGGTCTTATTAACACTGAATGTACAATCCAAATTAAACACCAGACAAAGACCAATGGTGGAATTTCTGCAAAATTAAGGAAGACCACTTGGTCAACCATCCCCTTCGATAATCGTAAAATGTAAATCTTGTAAAAAAAAAAAGACAAGTCGTTTCGTAATTTGATCAAAATATTTTTTTTTCAAAAATCTGAGCTATGCTTTGGAAACTACGAATTCTTGAAACTGTTCATATTCATTTCCTACGGGGTCCGGTTAGATTGGCTAAAACAAAGTTGGCAAATTATTATTTTTATCGGTCTACTTTGGCTAATTCCAAGTTGGCAAATTTAAATTTTAGCTATGTCTAAGTTGGCAAATTTTTTTCATTTTTTGTTTCGCCTCAATCTCTCATGCCTCTCAGTTGTGATTGTTACGTCAAATATTTGGGTTCGGGGAAGGGAGCTCGGTCAATATTTTGAGGATACATATGTGGGGACAACCTGTCGTGACGCAATGTTTCCCATAGAATTATGGAACGTTTATGATAGAGTGAAGATGGGAGTCCCGACGACTTCATATCTGATAGAAGATTGGCATCTGTTTGGAAGGAGGGTGAAAGACAATGGGACCCGGTGGCCTTCCAAGATTGTAGAAAAATAAGAACCGCCACATGAACTACACACTTCAAAAATTATGCAAATTGTACAAACAGAGGTCCAACCTTTCATCTTTCAAGAAATGGATCATCTCAATGTTCAGCTTGTACCCGACTACCAGTGATTGAATCTAATTTGTTATATTAATCTTCCCAAGTTCACTTTTTTTGAAAAAAATTTTTGATTTGCCAACATCGACATCTTGATTTGCCAACTTCGTCTGATGCGTCAAAACTTGGATGAAGTTGGAAAAATTAAGAATTTGCCAACTTTGTTTTAGTCAATCTAACAGTGAATCATTTCGGACACTCTGTATCTAAATCGTTGGGTTATTTCTAGGAGTGGCTGAAAAATTGTCTATGATTCAAAAAGATTGTAGTAAACAACGAAGAACCGAAATTGACAATAATTTAGTTAAAATTACCAATAGTGTTCATTTCAATTTTTTTTATTAAGTATTCCAAAATAAATTGTCGGTCAAAATTGTGGAGTACAAACATTAACATCACTTTATATTTGTTACAATCTACAGATATTAATTGAGGTTTGGGACACAGCCGACTCCGAGTCCAAATCATTGACAACATAGACAAATTCTTGAACCTGCGTTTAGACAAATATTAATAAGTAATTTTTAATTAAAATACCAGAAAGTCAACAGAATTTGAAAATAAATATTTACTTGATACACTGGAGATAGTTCACTGGATCCATTAAGAACGTAAAGATATATAAAATGAGACAAATCTTTGCCATGACCGACGAAGACCAAATTGACTTGACGCGTTCTGAAATCCAAAAATCGGTCCCATTAGAGAATATTTATACTATCAAAGAGCGTTCGATTTTTATACATTCACTCCATGTCTACCAAGAAAAAGATTCACATAATTACAAAATATTTGGGTAATCACTTTTTACCTTGTGAGTAATCGATGCCAGCAACATATACAATCCTACGCAAAGATCCAATGCGTGTTCAAATCCTATAAACAATGAATAATTATGAAAAGAGTTGCCTTACATCCAGGAAAAATTTCTGTTTTCAAATTTTGAGAAAAAAAGTCCCAGCGGTTCTCAGAATTTTAGCAAGGCTATTTCCCCAAAATTTGGTTTCACCGAATATCAGAGTTACAATTGAACGTACCTTATTTGAATGTTAAAGAGACTCCGACTGGATGGTGGACCTGATGACCGAAATTTTGACTCATTAGTAGAAGTATGAGTAAATCAATCTCATTGGTCACTGTGTAAACAAGGATTGAGTTGGAGATTAAAAATGTAAAATATTAAGGCAAAGAAAAACAAATTAGAAATAAAACATATCGAACGCAAAAATTATTGTGCAATATGTTAGTCTACGTACCACAGTCAATGGCTGGCAGTTGGTTTTGCAATGGGAATATCTTGGCAAGGAAAGGCATGCCAAGACATAAAATATTGACGTGGCATTCGTCTCACACGAGGGAATGTCCTCAAACGATAAAATTGCAGATTTGATTTTTTTTAAAGATGTATTCGTTCGCTTAATGATTCAATATCTCCCAAAAGGCATCAAACCAATTACAAAATGGAGCTATTGAAGCAAGGCTTCTGATTGACGGCTGAATTGGACTAACAAGGGAACCTTTCCAAGTGATCATCGAATTTCGACCTCTTTCTTCTCCAAGGTCATTCCCATATACTAACACAGTGTGCAAAATATTTCGTGGTGGTTATGCGGCTGCGCGGAAAAATTATCACGTCGAAATTCATTGATCACTCGCAAAGGTTCCGTTGTAAATAAGAACACCTGTATTGACTGATCGATGATTGATTGAATGTGACTATTAATTTGGAAATTATTTTTGCTATTAAATATGAGAAGCTATGAAGATAGAATTATTTATTTTCCTTTTAGTTGGACGGTTTTACCAAAACATATATATAACACAACCAAAAACACAAAATCATTTAGAATCTAATTAATGAAATAATAATGGAACAAGATAGTGTCAAAATTAGTATGATGAAATCACAATTATAAGTTTCTGAAACGAATTAACGTAAATCAAAAATAAATAGTAGATCTGTATTCATAAAATCTTCTCTAAAAAGTTTACACTTGTAGTGTGATAGAAAATAAGTCCTAATCAATTTTGCATTAGGAATGAGCAAGTTCCAGTACGAGGAATTTGGATTTCTTCACGTAGTAACTGGAGCCGGAGTTGGATCCTCATATTCCTCTTTATCTGGTTTGATATAACAGAATTTGGCCCTTATTTTTTGAACAATCAGGATAATCGTTGGTATGATTGGCGTCATGACGGCTACTGCCACCGGAAATACTGAAACAAAAATAATAAACAATTATAAGCCGTGACCTCATTTTGACGAATGTAATACTGCACTATCGCAACAATCTACCCAATGTCTTTCCAAATTCACATCGTACCCGATATTAAATAATTAAAGGACCTTAGACCTGGAGATACGATTTGAGGCCATGTTAAACGATAATTTTGACGCAGTGGTTTTTGTCAAATTTGTGAGGAGTACAGAAATAGAAATTGCCGCATTGTCAACCTGAGAGCCTGAATGTGGTGACTGGAAAAGGGTTGACTCGAAAATTCCAATGTTTGACCTTCATAGGTCAAGATGAAATTGAGGAAAAACAGAGAAAAAAAATAAAACATTAACCTACGCTGTCTTAGGTGTACCGCTATGTTAATGTGGCCTCGCAGATTGGTTTCTTCATTTTTCTCTAAGATTTTCTTCAACTTCACCTTGACCTAGAAAGATCACACATTGGAATTCTTGAGTCAACCCTTTTCCATTCACCACATTCAGGCTGTCAGTTTCACATTGAGGTAATTTTTATGTCTGTAAACTTCATAAATTCGACAAAAACCACTGCGTCAAAATTATCACTTAACATGGCCTGAAATCGTATCTCCAGGTCCAAGGTCATTTGGTATACCTGTTGTCAAATCAGCTTCTGGCTGAGGTAAGGAAAACCTGAGTGCAAAAATGGCCAATCCTGTGTTCTGAACTCCTGTTTCAATGGCAATTGCAATGATATCTTTCATATCTTGTCGTAACAGGAATGCAATTCCACCTCCGAGTAAATATCCAAGCCAAGGAAGAAGAGCTCCCGCAACTACAATCTAAAGAAAATCACAATATTGAGTCAATTTTAGATTTTAGAACAAAAGTGGGGCAAATTAGCCTAATTTTTCTAAAGACTCCATTACCTCCCATGTGAAAAGCCTGAAGACGTACATATTGGTGTAAACGGCAAAGACAATGATCCAAATGATGAGGAAGACTGCAAACGGCTTGAGAATTTTGACTAGAAATTTTGCAACTTTTGGTAATATTCTCTGAAGAATGAGTCCAATTGCTAATGGTCCAACCAATGATAAAGCAAATGTCCCAATATTTCGGTAAGGAATCGTCAGGTCAGCTTCCTCCGTTATTGTCGAACCAAGTGTGAAGATCCATAGCGGCATCATAACTGTGCATTGGAGAACGGAATTGAATTGGGTAGGTTATTTTTAAATATACTTAGTACAGGGTGGACTTTAAGTTAGGTCGTACAGAAAGCTGAAAATGTGGAAATTGTTGTCATGGTAATGGAAAGGTCCAGATTTCCGCCCAAAGTTAATGTCCAAATATTTGAAGCTCCGCCTCCTGGAGAACAGGCCGTTATGAACAAACCCAATTGTAAGGACGGATTTGAAACGAGCCATCTTGCGAGGCCATAACCAAGCTTCAAATTTACAAAAATCGATTAAATTTATTTCTATGTTTTATAATAATAAAACAAAATTAATTTTATCAAATAATTACCACAGGCATGACCAAAAATTGAGAGAAAACCCCTATTGCTGGTCCAACAGGTTTCTTCATCGTTTTGACGACAACTTGAGTGTCCAATGCGGCTCCCATGTTGCAATAAATTATACACACCAATATGGCAACACTGTAAGTGAATGCAGAGTCCAACGGCCCTCTCTCACGTTTTACTGTCACATCCAAATCCTTAGAAACGGCTTCAATATTTGACATTCTTCGTTTGAATCGGAGCTTCGTTTTCCCCAAAAAGTCAGCAGTAACACTGAATATTGGATATTCATTATTTTCCAAAGCCGTCCGATTGAGTAGGAGTGTCATCGGATTTATTTTAAGAACGTCTGTGTCGTCTATTTCCGCATCCACATATATTGGATCGTCTCCGATGATATCCGTATTGTTAAATTTGAGCTTTGAAAGACAAATGATAATGTAATAATTTATTGCGTCAGAAAATCCGATGCGTGCAGCGGTGCTGACGATCGCTTATACGAAATTCGGACATTAAAACAGTTTCTCGGCAGAAACAAATTCAAAATAATTTACTTCTAAAAATTTACCAATATATTTGCTATTGATTGAATTTTTTGTGCCGACACGATTTTTGACGGGTTGGGTTTATCATTCGTAAATATTGTCGCAATATACCTCAAAAAATATAAAAAATGTGGGATCATTTTATAATTTTATTGATTTTCTTACTTCCAAATCAAAAGTGTGATCCATGAGAAGATCCGTCAAATCCGAAGGCTTGAACGTAACACCCCATGTATTCGTATTCAATGAATCCGCAGCGGCGCCAACGGCTCGAAAAGAAATTAACCAAAGTGGTGGCAAAATTAAAATGTACGAGATGAAATAGTGAATTGGCCATAGTGGACACATTTTGATAATTAATTAATTAAAATGGTACAAAATGAAACTTTATTGAGAAAATGGTCCGCAAAATATGATCACGTCCTCGTTCACTTTTGATTTAAAATATAAACTTGTTATTCACATTTCCAGAGAATAAGTATTAAAGATAAAATTTATGGTTGATTGTGCAGGAACTCTGCTCAGTATTTAGAGACTGTCTGTGATTTTAACCTTGAATAAAACAAAAGGGTTTAATTTCTATGTACAGTACTGGTTGGGATGTGAATCATGTCACGTAGGCATGTATGGCTCTGGCAAATAAAAACAAAATAAGGTCAACTATAGTTATAATATTCAGTCAATGGACTGCACTACGACTGCGACTGCACTGTATGAACTGCACTTAAAGGGTTATAGTAAACAAACAAATGTGAAGCCAGAGTCCATGGCTGATAAGAATTAACAGATTGTGATGGGGTGCAGGACTCATAAATTTAAATGATAAAATAATCAACTATATTTAAGAATTGCTCCGTCGTGTTTCCCAGACGATCTTCTCATTACTCCAACAAAAATTGTAACTAAAATCCGGAATTGCATTTGGTTTGACTAAGAATAAGAATGAAAAAATGTTGAACCGGTTTTTGTTTTTTTTTTGTCAAGAATTTGAAGGACATTGCTGATATTTTTTGCATTGGATGAAATGTATGCAAGAAATATTATTTAGTGGGAAGTGGAACTGCAAACAATTCATTTTATTACTTGATGTAGTGCCAATACAGAGACAGACACGGATAAGTAGCAATACTGATAGGCCGACAAGGTAACCACTCTGAATGTAAGTGACAAGGGAACTACTTGAACCGACTGTCTCACAAAATTATTATATTTTCATCACTACTCGGCTCTTAATGATTAGATGAAAATAATTCTGTCGGGTGAAACATCGTATAAAGTTCCTCTGAATTTTGATTTTATTAAATACTGCATTATAAATGGATCATACGTGATAGTAAAAATTGTATGAGTTTTATCACTGTCTTCACTGTCGTCAATAATAATGTTAATTTCGGGAGAAGTCTTTGGAAAAGGGAAAGTAGTCCTGGTCCACAGCGTGCGCGCTCCCAAATCGGTGAGGATTCTGAACAGAGATCTTTTTCTTTGGACCTGCAATTGGATAAAAGATAGTTAATTAGTCCAAATAAAATTTAACTTATTTTTCAATGTTGAGCAGAATTAAATAACAAGAACGATTTTACCTTCGAATCCAAGATCCAAACCACGAAAGTGCAGACATGTATCCATAAAACAGGGTATTTGAAAGTAGAAACGAAACATAAGGAGAGACGAATCTTCACCATGACTGACGAAGACCAAAATGAGGTGATGAGATGAGAGGCTGAAAGAAAACACAAAAGAAATGAATAATTCTGGAAAAGTATAGGTGCTTATTTGGTACAAGTTATCACACTCCGTATTTCAACCGAGTGTTCATTGAAAGCAATGCGATGACATTTACAATCCAGCCATCTATGAATAGAGACCCTCCATATGGGCCCAGAATTTGACATACAAACCCACAATTGACATGAGACGCTCAAATTCCTTAGGGAAGGTACCCCTAGTAGTACTACCCTATTTACATACTTATAGTCCAACAAGAATTCACTATTGGTAAGGTCAAGAATGAGAAATGAGTGGACTTACAAGCTCAGGAGTGTGATGACGACGATCTAGATGATATGAGGAGTCAAACTACTTCTGCGAGTCTGGAAGAATCCCGAATTCGGATCAAAGGGTCAAGGTCACACTACTCCATCACTCTGTCCTGACCAAAACCGGAGGTGAAGAATGGAAAGTGGGAAAATCAAGTCAAAGTATGACTGAATGGAGATTCCTTTAGAAATCCAAGCAAGAAAATATTTGACAGTCTGCGAGTCAACAAAACTCAGACAGAGCGAGCTGCCAGATTAAGAATGGAGGTCACTGTGCAAGACAAGGCATGGCAAGACAGAAATATGTCGACGTGGCATTTTTCTCACACAAGGGAATCAAAGGGGCTGATAAGATATTTGGCCGAATACTGAATATCACTATTTAGCCTTCCACGCAGACTCGGGTCAATTACATTGGTAATTATAATTTCAATTACGTAATTGTAATTGTAATTAATTACTTTCAGAATCCCAGCTCTAATTTTTAATTGTAATTTAATGCTTTAGAAATTGTCTGCAATTGGAATTGTAATTTGTAACTGAATTTTTATTTTTCTCAATTACTTTCACAATTTTTTAAAATTTTGACTATTAAATACATAGATGTAACTCTGATGTTAGCACTCATAAAATCATCATTTTGAGAAAGTAATTTGAATTGTAATTTGTAATTGTAATTGCATTTTCAATTACAATTACGTAATTGTAATAGAAATGAATTACTTTTCCATTTGTGTCCACGTAATTGTAATTGTAGTTGATTACTTTCGAATTTTCTCCATGTATTTGTAATTATAATTAATTAGAATCAGAAATGAGGGTGTAATTTGTAATTTGTAATTAATTACATTTTTAAAGTAATTCACCCAAGTCTGCATCCATGCTATTCGGTCCATCCCCTGTCATGGAATTCCTAAATGATAAATTATTGTCAATATGGAACACTAGATTTTACTGTAGACATAATATTCAAATGTGACTAGTCAAGGAAAGGTCATTGGTAGTCGTGTCACTTCGTGGACTTCCCTCGTGAGTACATTGAGTGTCTTATTACTACTGTACTGTTGGAAGTGGAACCGAACGGATTTTTAACAAGTGACTCATAATTTGTCTATGTACCTCACAATAAAAAACATTTGCATGTTAAAGCAGACAAGACTTGTAATCTATGGGACATTTAGAATCATGGACATTTCAATCTGCGTTTAGCCATTTAATTTATGATAGTATACAGGGGTGCTTAAATTAAGATTACTTAGACCGTGAAGGGTGGACATTTGATTGGCTGTAGTTCTGATACTAGAATTTGGTTATCCGAAAACCGTTTCTATGGAAACGCGTCATTTGTCAATTGAAAAGACTGACCAATTAAAAAAAAAAGCCTTTGTCTATCTATCTATCAAATTATCAGTTTAAGAATGATGTCTATGGTTGTTTTTAATCGTCAATGTCACTCTGACATTATTATCAGCGCAACTTGGCCTATCACACACAAATCTGTGTAGTTAACTTTTTTCATTTTGAATTAATACCTCAAAATAATTTTAAATGAACGGAATTGAATTCGAATATTAAAATTTTTATCAGTTCAGGGTTAGAAGCTGCAGACGTTAACATATGTAGTTATGGAGAAGAGGAACAGTCCATTTCCTAATGACTCTCAACTCTGAACCTTTTATACCTGAAATTGAATAGTAATTATTATGTTCAGCCATATCTGTTTAATTTGAATTTATTTCTTTACATGAATGATTTTTGATTTAAATACAAAGACAACATTTAGAAATACAATCTAATTATTTACTAAAAAATTTAATGAGACTACTTGTTTATTCATACATAAATTACCCGATGACCTTAC
>JAQGCA010004113.1:0-10777 GCA_034698945.1 Protaphorura quadriocellata
GTCGAAGTAATTGTAATTGTAATTTAGTTACTATCGCGACTTTGACAAGTAATTGTAATTTGTAATTAATTACATTTTCAAAGTAATTGACCCATGCCTGTTTATTCACTATTTTTCCCATGATCCCAAGCTTTCCAATAAGGCATGGTTTGTCCAAATCGGTCACAGGGGGCTATAAGCGTATTATACCCTTTTTGTGCTTCAATGCGCCTGTGCAGAAATATGACAACTGTGTAAAACAACGATTCATATCTTCAAAATTCAGACGACACACCATGGCCCTGCGGATGACCTGTAAGTCCAAGAATGGATAGCAAATGGTTCCTTCGAAATTCTCTTACCCTTCACCCGCACGGAATTTATTTTCAATGGTTCATCAACCGTCTAGAGAAAATGAAAGTTTTTTTATTACAACTTGACATTTTAAGTAGAGTTAATTTCACTATCAATTACCTGTATTTGCTTAGCGGTAACTGAGACAGGGCCATCAATGTCTCCAATTCCTACAGCAATCTTAAGGCGTTGTTCAGGCAGAACCATGTTATTCTCGTTAGAATTGGACATTTCCCTCACTTGCGACAATTGCGATTGTGAATGGGATGACAGAACTAACTGAGAGCATTCGCTCGACTGAATTTGAATTTCACTTAATTGGCTGTCTTGATCTTCGCTGCTAATAGGGAAAGAATGTACATTTTGCTCTAGGCAGTTTTCTAATGGAATGTCGTGGATATTAGAATAAACAATGTGATAGATAATTAATTACCTTTCGGTTGCTGGTATCGCAAACCGTAACCTCAGATCCAGTACAATGTCGAGTTCAACGAATTGAATCGCACTCTTCTGTGGTACAATCGGACGGTCCGTACGGGGGTCACCGCCGGTCAGATCTAAAGGTGTTTCAAATTGTTCCACAGAAGCACCAAGTTTCTCATCATTAGCGGTTATATCTATCGTAGTTGACAATGGTAGATTTTCTGCTTCCGTTTCACGGATTGCACTCTTCTCTGTTTGACTACCAACACCGACATCAGCGTTTTCAACACTTCTAATGCTGTGTTGCGAAGGAATCTTGATCGCGACTTCCACCGCAATTTTTTTAAATTCGGATTGATCTTGATTATCTCCGGAATGTATAACCGCCGATTGTTCTTGATACATCTCAAAATCCATGATTTCAGACTGATTTCGATTATTCTCAAAATTAATCAATTCGGACTGTTTTTGATTTTTTCGAAAACCGTTCAATTCAGATATTCCCCGATTCTTCTCCAAATCAATCAATTCGAGTTGTTCTTGAATTTTTCCAAAATCGTCAAATTTCTCTTGATTTTTCTCAAAACCATTCAAATCAGAATTTTCAGAATTCTCCCGATTCTTCCTAAAATCATCCAACTCGAGTTTTTCAGATTTCTCCTGATTTTCTCCAAAAATATTAAACTCGGGGTAAGATTCATAAATCTCAAGATTTCTACCAACTTTCTTGCCACGTTTCTTTGAAGTGCGTTTGTTGAGAGCACCGACTGCAACCTTGTTTACAATTTGGGGAACTTTTCGCTTGAGCAACACGGATTTGTAGTCGAATGTTTTCTCTTCTGTACGTTTCTTTCGCCCGTAAGTCTTTGCTTTCTTTACACGTTTTGGAAAATACTGGCTGTCAGTCTGACTTGAAATGAAGCGATATGGATCCGAGGGTTCGGGTAATCGTTCAAGCAATTCATCGAAAGGGTCAGCTGCATCCTGCTTTCCACCGATATTCAGTAAACGAGACACTGGGGGTTTTGAAGAGTATTCCACTTTGAATGTAGAATATAAATTTAAGAACGTGTTAAACAATTGTTGTAGATCTTTCCGGTCATGTTGAGATCTCCTCCCAATTTTGGCATGGCATTCTGGACAATCAGATAGTACTTTCAGGCAGCCTTTACACAGTGCGTGACCACATTGTGATTGGGCAGCGTCTTCCATTAATTCTTCACTGGAAAGCAACCAATTTTTTTTATTACAATTGCATTAACCGCTAGAAACCAGGCTCCGCTACTATAATAGGATCGAAATCGAACTGATGAAATTAATTTAAATAAAATTTGTATCGCTTCTTCGTAGCATCAGCATCAGCATATCAGCCATGCAGTCATGATTTCCTCTAACATGTTTTTCTCCAATAGACTTTTACTACTACTGCTACTAGGGGTACCGGTTGGGTTACCTAAGATTTTCCTTCAAAATTTTACAAGTACTATAACAGGAGAGCATTGCAATCTCATGCTACCCTGTTTTGAGAATTTTTCTAAGTCAAACATCCTATGCTGCCACTTAGGACTTCCTATGCTGCCACTTAGGACTTCCTATGCTGCCACTTAGGACTTCCTATGCTGCCACTTAGGACTTCCTATGCTGCCACCAACCAGGGGTGCCTAACTCCCCAAGCCGAATGGACTGCTGCCAACCAAATCGCTGTTAAAAATTACGTTAAATACCGTCTGTGCGTCGCTAAAATAACCACCCGCCTTTGCTTATAATTTTGCTGTAAACAAGTTGCGAAATTATGTTACAGTCAAGTCATTAATTCAAAAACAGACTGCGATCTCACCATCGCATTGCGATGGTGAGCTATTGAATTGATTTGAAGGGCAGTAACTTACAAAAGTTTTATGTAACTATCGAAGCGACAATTAGGGAGGGGGGTGGTGGTTAATTTTGTGACTACTGTACGTAACTAAGTAGTGTACACTGACAATTCCTTACGAGTTGACATTATCATTGTTATGAAGGTAATGTCAACTAATACATTATACTATTTTAATAATTCTCATCACAATCTTCAGTGACACCGATAAAATTTAAAAAAAAACTCACCACGAAGGACAATCAAAAAGTTTCTTTGTGGACTCCAAAACATTGTCTGCCCTCTTGATATCATTTTCATTAGTCGTCATATTTGTCTTCAAATTACACGTCCCGATTAGTTAAAAAGTCAGCCCTGGCCAAAAATTCACAGATCAAATAGGAAAAATCGTAACAAGAACTCGTGAATATTTCACTTTCTAATGTTTTTGGTTTTCCGAATTTTTAACGTTTTCTTCAGGAAGAAATCTGAACAATAATAATAATTTTGCGCGCAAAGTGATCTTTGTTGATAAGTTCCCAAAGTAGCGCGTTTCTGGTTTGAAAAATTGAGACGTCCACGCGTCCCTTAAGGTTGTCAAAACTCTGGCAACATTGGTGGTTGTGAATTTGACAATTAAAGCAACGCGCTCATCCAAAAATTACAAAATCTTATAATTTCACCGTGTCGTGTTTCACGCCGAGATATTTAATTTAGTTCAATCACTGACCGAGACCACTGAGACTGACCGCAGAGGTCAAATCTACTAATTCGTCATTCCTCTGTTTTCGTTTCGTCAGTTGTAAGAAGTGGAGGTGAGCAGTTCTTACTCGTTCCTTCGGTGAAAAACTTATTTTGTGATGAAGTGCGCCTTCATTCTCGTCACACTTGCCCTTCTGGTCAGCAGTGGGAATTCTAAGAGTGACAGCAGTAGTCGAACTGGTCTCATTCTAGTCACTGATGACAATTGGAGTCAAATTCTTGAGGGAGAATGGATGATTGAGTTGTAAGTGGTAAAATTTAAAGGGAAATTTTATGACTTGGATTATTTAATTTCTGTTGTAAAGTGAATGTAAAATAATTTAGATTAATTGACATTCGGCGTAGTCAAACATCGCAGCTTTTTTCTGTAGAGGGTGGTTTCCTTCCTATTTGTCCTAGAGTATGAGTATTAGCTCATAGCTCTAGTCTTGGAGGAATGAGGTCATTTTTAAAGTTTTGTATGGAGTTGGAATTGTCTGAAATTGCTGACGAGGATAGGCCGCAATTGTCAACGTAACTAGGGGAGACCGTAATGTCCTCTCCACTTGGAGAGGGCAACTAATTTATTTCCTCCGAGGCTCTAGTAGTTGGGAGAAATCCAGTGAAGGAAATCCTCGTTTCAAATTAAATCTAAATGAATTTATTTATTTATTTCAAGATATTACAAATTCCCATTACTGGGTCGTTGCAATGTAAGTAAAAGTTAAAACAGCTATGTCAAACAGTATAGTAATAATAATACAATTTATAATTTACAACCATAGGAATTTACACTCTGTCATGTTTTAGCAATACCCATTTCGTAACATTTTTCTTGTACTTATTAAGTGAACAATTTGAGTTGACATTTTTTTCGTTCCAATATTTAGCACCCGTAATTGAGAAGCATTTACTACCATATGAAGAATTAACTTGATTAGTGTGAATATTGTTTGCATTCAGTATTATCAAATAAAAACGTTCGTATAGTCTTTTATGTTCATAGGTTCGAATTTGTAAAGATATCTAATTAAGGCATTATAATTAAGCCTAAATTGATAAATTATGTATCAATTTCTTCTAAACTACAACGCAACACGCAACCCAGAATTATTCTGTGTTGTGTTGTAAGGTTTAGAGTTTGATTTGTCCTTCGTAGTCCGTAACAGTTCAAGTATTGTGACATATTTTATGTTCACTGGAACTGGAACATTATAATTAAGACCAAAGTCGTAATTAATAATTATCTCATGAGTTTTCTTTGTGTCTTGTGGTTTCCGGTATGTAGCTTTGCTCCCTGGTGTCCAGCATGCCGTAACCTTCAGTCAATATGGGAGGAGTTCGCTACCTGGAGTAAGGATTTGGAAATCAGAGTTGGTCAAGTTGATATTACGAACAGTCCTGGATTAAGTGGTCGCTTTATGATAACTGCATTGCCGACTATTTACCAGTAAGTCGTCATCGGCTGCGTACATTTCATTTTCATTCATCGCAGTTAGCACGTATTGTTATCCTTAATTTTATGATTTTAGTGTTCTTGAAGGTGAATTCAGACAGTATAAGAGTCCTAGAACCAAAGAAGATTTTCTAAGTTTTGTTGAAGATAAGAAATGGGAAAAAGTTGAACCGATTTCATCTTGGCAGTCACCAGCTTCCATTCAAATGTCTCTCCTCTCTCAATTCTACAGAGTGTCCATGGCACTCAGAGTAAGGATATTTCGACTTGAACAAATCATTGAGTATTGAGTCAATGTGACCTTATGACTTCTGACCTCGTAACGTCATTTATAGATAAATTTTCGTATTGCAGAATGTAATGAATATATTGACTGATGAATATGGGATCCCAGTCTGGAGTGCCTACTTGATATTTGGTGGAATTACTATTCTTATCGGACTACTTCTTGGTCTCGTAAGTAAAAGTTGACTCCTTTTATTAAGTGAGAAACTTAAACTTGTGCCGATTTCTCGTTAATAATCCCTCGGAAGTAACGTTTATTCCGTCTTATGTTATACCCTCCATGTTTTGTGGCAGAGTTGACCCAATCGCGAGGAAGTCGCATGAACTTTAGCGATATTTTGAAACCCATTCTCTCCAGGTATAAATGCTCAATTTTATTTTTGTGTTGTTTAGATTCTGGTCTTCATTATTGATTGCGTCTACCCACAGAAGAAACCAGTCCCGTCCTGTCAGTCCAAGGCTTCTGTAGCTTCAACTGAAAAAGAGGTAATTTGTGAAGTTTTGGTTTATTGGTTCATCTGTGAAATATTGTACAGCAATGTCGTATAAAATCTTCTCAGAGCTAGGGCAAAATCTTTTCACTACCGGTGGGGGCGTCCGCCGCTTGCGGCGTTCCCCGCGGAGCTGCCTCCGATGGCAAATTCTGTTTTGCATATTGTTTAACACATGTTGTATGTAAAAGTTTTACGGTAGTTTTGATCGATAAAATGGTCCCCGAAGATTTATATTTTTAAATTTTGTAAAAGAATAGATTGAAGTCGATACGTGTATGTCATGAAAATAAAAAAATTGAGGGCAATGACTAAAAATACGGAGCTGTACAAAATATATTCGCGAACTAGGAAGGTATTTTCTTTCTCACTTAATTGTACCTTGCCGATGAAAAAAATAGTGAGAAAATTTTCTTTCTCACTTAATTCCACATTCCAGAGGGGGAAAGAGTGAGAAGTTGTGCGGAGGTATTTCTTTCTCACTTAATTCCACAGGGGAGAAATAGTGAGAAGATTTCAAGAAGAATCTTTCAAAAAGTGAGATGTTTTGCCTCACTTCATTTCTTTAGAAATAAAAATTGAGTATCAAGGTTTTTCAGCAAACGCGAAGCGACGAAGCAAAAATCTTCTCACTCATTTTTTTCTTCTCAGAGCGTAGCTTCTATGCTCTGGAAGATTTTGCACCCACTAGTCGTGTACGGGAATACTAATCAAACCACACCTCAGTGACGACTGTCACTGAGGTGTGGTTTGATTCCCCAGGTCAGATTTGGTGTTGTGTGGTCACCTAAGTCACCTTTGATGACGAATGTCAATTAATGAAACACGGATATGACTATTTTACTTTGTCCTTAAGACCGAAACGAGTAATGTATACTTGCTTGGTATTCGGTATTATACTGTTTGAACCTTTATGGTTGTTGGATTAATTGGTACACCCAAAGAGGGTGGACGGGTAGTAAAGAGAGCCGGTAAGTCCAAACAAACAAAAAAGTGCAAAAAAAACTCAAAAAATTCAATGTCTATATGACTTAAACATTAATGGCCGTCGCAAACATCCCACAAACATGGCGGGTATCCACCCGACAACGTTAAATTCCAAAATGTCTTATGCAAAAATAACCCTGGTCGCAAAACCAGGTTTCCGTAATCCCATTGGCATGGGATGCGCGACCAGGCAAGAAAAAAAAGTCTATTTCCGGTTGTTTACTAGTTACTGACTCTCCTTACTTAAAACAAACGGTTGAAACTTCTTGGGTACACCTATATCCAAGATTCGTAAACAAACTCTCCTCATAAGGTTGGTCCATGCGCTATGTCGATGTGTCAACATATTGAAAAATTTGTTGAAAATTCAATTCTCCGTGTCAACAAGCTTAATTTCGGTGCCCAAATTCCCATCTGATCTAATGCTTTTGGGCACCGAACGAAAAAAACCAAGTTTTTTTTTGAGTGAACAAACGCATGGACCAACCTCTAGAGAAAGTTGGTCGTCTAGGAATCTTGCCTATATCATTATGAAAAACAGAATTTGTGACATTTTGATTTATGTTGATGACACGGCTTTTATTTGTGTAATTTCAGGCAAAGCCGAACGAGATTCCAGATGATGAAATAGTTGACGACGAAGGTGAAGCATCTCAGGCAGAGGACGAACGGGATGGATCTCAGGCGGAGGATGAAGAGGACAACGAAGAAAAGGAAGAAAACGTGAAAAGTAAAGTTGAAAAATCAGGATCACAACCAGGTTCACCAGACGCAGCTGGAGGAACTCGAAAGCGACGAGCTCGGAAAGCAGACTAGTCCAACTAATAATTGAGGGATTAATATTAATAATTCAAATTCAAGTGTACTAATGGGCTCTAGGGTTGTTTGTCAATCACTCAGATGCTTTCACCATTAATTTTACGTTAAAGAATCGAGGAAATGGAAATAATAGCTACATTTCCAAAATAATAATTAAGCTATGCACAATTAATTAGAGTCTATTTTAAACACATTGGTTTAGAGCGGTACTTTGTTTAATTATAATTATTTAATCCAGGGGATTACGTTAAAAGAAATTTGTGATTCATGCATGACTAAAGTTTCTAAGTGTGTTTGAATAATGGAATGAGTGGTAAATATAATTTAAAATACTTCACGTTTGGGGTAAATGTTATTGCATTATGGAATGTGGAAAATAAAAGCTCACGCTTCTGATTATTATGTACATTTTAATTGAATTCTTTGCAGCTTTTGTTTTAAAATTTTAAGCAAAATTTTTCTATTTGTCCATGCAAAGGGTTGGTTCGGGAAATTACCAGACGTGACATCAGCCACTAAAATTATAGCAAGAACGATGTTCTTCGATTATTTTTTTCGTGCGCTAACAAATGGCACAGTTATGTCGTAATTACAGTCTCAAGATAAAATGCGCGGAGTTAGTCAAAACCGGCGCCATCGCTTAGTTATTTCAAGAAATCCTGGAATCCCGTAAGATAGGCAAATTGCAAATAATTTGCAAATTGCATCTTACAATTATTGTAAGATGGACAGGAATTCATGGGGCAATGAGAGATGTCTTCGTGTGGTGAATGTTGGTGAGGTGAGGTAGACAGGATCTTGTGATGTGGCTAGAGTATCTTTATATTTATTTAATAATTCATTCCGTAATTTATTTTTCACGATGGTCTTTATTCGGATAGCTCCAGCAAGTATTTTGCAAAAGTTGCAGGAACTTGTCGACGAGCCTATCATAATGTCTCCTTTTCTTACCCGCTCTATTCCTTTCGACGGTCAGTCGCCTTTCGCATCTCACCATACGAGGTGTCAAGCTTCTCTACCAAGAATAAGTAACCCGAATTTTGAATGTCGTATTCATCGCTGACGACTACAGTAAAGTGCATTGGGTGAAGGGACCCATTTATGGGATGCCGTGTTACGCTAGAAATAATTGAAAAAAGTAGTCGGCATTGCACGATACCAACGTTTCGAGTAGAAAATAGGAACTACCAGCCTTAGCCCTTTCAGTTCTGCATAGTAGCGGAATTTATTTCCAAAGGGTGCCGAGTTAATTTCCGTACAGGTATTCAGTAAGTTCCCATCTGTCAGGTAGTGTCAGTGGTAGGACATCTAGAATGTCTACTTAACAGAGCCTTCATAGTCCTCGCGGACTAACGCGGACAGAGGTCGGCAAGTGTGAAACACACACCCAATTAACCCATCCAACCAGAGTGCAGGAGCCCTAGCCCTAGCACCAGAGACCTAAACCTAAGTCTCAAAATAGATGCACGCAACCCAATAAAGGGGAGACAAATTGCTCATCGTAATCGTGGCTAGTAATAAATCTAGACAAATAGTAAGGGGTGGGCACAAAGTATGGTCACTTTTTTAAACCAATTTTAGAACTACAACGCTCCGACCTATGACCATGATAATATTTTTATTAAATAGAAGAACCAATTACCTAGTAAATTCATCCTTAGAGTGGTGCGAAAACACCTTGCCTTCCTATGGCCCGATTTTTTGTCTCGCCCTTCGCATTAGCTCAATTCCACTCTCCGCAGCTACTTCATTGATTAGTCCCGTAATAACCCTTTTGAATGATTTCAATGTTTTTGGTGTTTTTTTAACCTTAGAGTATTTGCGTTTAACTAAAGCCCAGAACTTCTCAATCGGGCGGCATTGAGGCACATTTGGGGCATTGTTCACTTTTTCCGCAAAATCCACTTTTTTCTCGGACAGGAATGTCGTAACATTTTACGCGTAACGGAAATTTTTTTTTTCAATTAAGGGAATCAACCTCTTCTTGATTCAATCCATCGGGTATATTCTCCGAGTTCAAATTTTTGGTAATAATTGACGATTTTGAATCGCTCCTTTTTCGTCTAAAGCCAACCATATATGAAATACTTTTTAGGAAATTGCTCCTTACTTTTGAATTTATATTTCGGGTCTATTTTTTTTTATCTCTATATGAGTTAAACTTGACACCATTCACACTACCGGGTCAATACCACAGTTGGTCTCATTGCTAATCACTAAAAACTTTGATAGATCGGCCGATGACCGTTTCTCAACTACTTTTTGACAACCTCTTTTGGCAATTTGTTTTGGCCGTTCAACCTATTTTGGCGCAGCTGTTACTTTGCCTGTTTTAAAGTCCAACCGTTTAACTTTAATTACCCACGGGTCCGATCACGATGTTCCGATTTTCTTTGCCGCAGCACGGGTTGCATGAAATGTTAGGTATCCGTATATGCAAACTTTCTACTGCCTTCATCACTTCGTTTATGGCCGCGGTCACAGGTCGGCCACTTGGTTTTTTATAAGCTGCACTACCCTGCTCATCATACTTGCCTAGTATACCATAAATTGTGCTTCGTCGATTTCCTTCGATAGAAGAAAATTTGACAGTCTTTTTCCGATCAAATTTGAACTTGTTTTCAACCAAGTGGCAAATGTGTTTTGCGACTTCCTGTGAGTTTTTCTTCACCATAATGTATCTAGACAACCTGACTCGAAATGATCTATAAAATCTGAAAGGCAATCCCTTACTGCGTATATAGTAAAAAAAATTCCTTCCCAGTAAACAAAATTCTTTGCATACCAAAAGGTCACTCACAAAGAATGTGACCGTACTTTATACCCACACCTTATAGAGTCACATTGCCGGCAAGGTTGCATTAAACGGAAATAAACTGTCGATTCTCAAGTCAACGGTTTTCAAGTCAACGGTTCTCAGGTCAACGGTTCTCAAGTCAACGGTTCTCAAGTCAACGGTTCTCAGGTCAACGGTTCTCAAGTCAACGGTTTTCAAGTCAACGGTTCTCATGTCAACGGTTCTCAGGTCATCGGTTCTCAGGTCAACGGTTCTCAAGTCAATGGTTCTCAGGTCAACGGTTCTCAAGTCAACGGTTCTCAGGTCAACGGTACTCAAATCAACGGTTCTCAAGTCAACGGTTCTCAGGTCAACGGTACTCAAATCAACGGTTCTCAGGTCAACGGTACTCAAATCAACGGTTCTCAAGTCAACGGTTCTCAGGTCAACGGTTCTCAAGTCAACGGTTCTCAGGTTAACGGTTCTCAAGTCAACGGTTCTCAAGTCAACGGTTCTCAGGTCAACGGTTCTCAAGTCAACGGTTCTCAAGTCAACGGTTCTCAAGTCAACGGTTCTCAGGTCAACGGTTCTCAAGTCAACGGTTCTCAAGTCAA
>JAQGCA010004114.1:0-10776 GCA_034698945.1 Protaphorura quadriocellata
CGACGAATTTATCGGACATAAGGGCCGGGCCGGGCCAGATGTTGGTTGGAAAATAATTTCTTAGGGCCGGGCCGGGCCGGGCCGGGCCGGGCGGGGAAGACTTTCAGGCCCGGGCCGGGCAGGGCCGGCAAAAGCCGGCCCTTTTACACCTCTAGTGCATTCTCATCGAATTGGTTTACAAATTCACATGATCTTGACCAACCGACCGAATTCGAATCCGGTAGAGAAGTACAAGTGGAGTAGAATCTGGAGCAGAACACGAAGGTCAAGTCCAAGGTCATAGTCCATATTCTGAGCCAAACCGAAAACGTCGGATTAAAGTCTGGGACCACTAACGGAAATTAATGCCAGACAAATTGTTCACAAAATGCAATATTGCCAAACGTAAGTCAAATTGTATCTTTTCAATCATCTTTTAGTTATTGTAATTCTATTGTAGTGTCGTTGTGTCATTTCACTTTCTCTTCACCCTTGGACATAAGTTCAATTGCATGACAAGCAATAATTATAATTAAATTGCGTAATTCATTTTCATGAAGTACACAATCTGAAAAAAGTTCACGGAAGCAGTCGAAACCTGATAGGTCACCCAACAAACAATCATAAAAAAATTACAATGAAGGAAATGAGGACTCATTTCCCGGCCCGGCTGGACAAGATCAAGCAAAGATCTATTCAGATGTAGTCTGAATCCTGACACAATCTCTGCGTCAATGTGTTTGAAATCCTGGCGGAAAACGCAATAGTCTGAACTAAATATTATGCACCAGCTCAAAAGATACATTTTGCCGTTTTATATTATATTCAAAAACTGTTTAACCGAAGGAATGAATAACTTTTCTCGATTTATTTTAATTGCAGTATACAAAACTATTTCGGATATCGGACATTTGATATCTGATCAGATCTGATCAGATATCAAATGGGATGTCAGATCAGAATAGATTCTCGGTTATCCGACCCGAAACTTCTTATCAGATATCAGATTTCTGATCTGATATGAAACATCAGATCAGATATCATACCAGCTATGGGATGATATCTGGCTCTCTCGAAAAGTTGGCGGAAATAATGGCAATTAGCTATGTTTATGCATAAGAATGTTATTGCAGAGGCCCAAACCTGGGGGCGATCATAAGACCTTCCCGCTAGAGGGAGTGCTGATATGGCGCGAGTTCGGTGTATCAATGGAAATTACTCACTTTGAGAGCTCTAGCCACGCGCTCATCTTCTTCTGTGTTAGCAAAAGACAGGAGGGCGAGGACCACAATAATGGCGAACCTGGTAAATTATAGTACTTATCATTTGAAATTGTGCTTTGCCACATATTTCGGTACTATAATATGAGTATCTCACCTCATGGTTTCGACTATCGAGATTGAAACTAAATTCAATCCAAAAATTGAAATCTAGGTTGTCTAGAAGTAGCTCTGTAGAGGTTCCGTCGGAAGAGTCGACACGACATTTCGAAAACCTTGGATTTCTCTATATATACCAGTAGGCTATTCCAAGTTGACATGAGAAACCACAGTGGCAGTATCTGCAAATTTCAATCATGAAAGATTTTATTCTACTAGTCTGAATTGGTTGCCGAGATTTTCATGAGTTAAACAGAAGTCAGCCGTCAATCATTGTCACGAGCCAATGGAAAACGTCATTCGACAAATGGCTGTCTTCAGTCACCACAATCGGCTGATGAAATTTGTCTTTGTCCACTTGCAAATTAATTCTCCGCACAGTCCGCACAAAATTGGAGCCCATGTTCGGATTAATATTTAATTCAAGAATATTTCCATACAAAATTATGAAAGTCCATAATAATATTACGTTGAGGCTAAACTAACGCACCTAGCTCTCCCTCGATTTTTCTACAAAATGTATGAAAGTCAATGAACCAAAGAATAGATGACCTTGGCCGTGACATAAAAGAACACCGGTGGAATCCATGCGGTTCGCAAATGTAACGGTTTGGCTTTTGCATAACCGCTAACCGTGTAAACTTATTTTCGAGATACCGAATTCTAATGTGAAGCTTTGTTAAAATCCTACTTGAAAACAGCATACATTTAGATTGACGTAAATGCATTGTTTGAGACCTGAAAAATAAATGTGTTGTAGTACAGAGTAAATATGGACTTGTCACAGTAAATAAATCAGATGAGTAGGAGAATAATAAAAAAACTAGCCTTATGTATTCGTGTATGATTTCAAAAAAAATAGCGTTTCTCCTTTAATTCAGTGCCTTTAAATGCGCACACATAAATCGGGTGTGCAAATAAGTGTTGGCCTTGAAATGTCAAGCTAAATCGCAAATCGCGAGAGACCTCTCGCGTTTTGCGATTTAGGTTGTTCAAATTCATCGAATTTTTTTATGACCACGCCGAAAACACCGTGAGCAATGAAGCATTAGAAATAGGATCCCGGGTTACGTAGTAAATCCTGACCATCAGGTCACTTGTAGGGGTCGGAGACGGACAGAAATCACTTCCGCCGAAACCTAAGGGGTTAGCCCTAAGGTGTACTAGATGGCCGGCCGGATAACCTGTCCAATCCGGGCCGGCACGCGAACATCGCATCTCATTTTTTTGTTTTTAGTACACCCTGTGGGACGGACACGGCATTTGGGACAACATATTAAATAAATAGACTATTTATAACATCGGTGGGTCAAAATCTGTTAAAACATTATACCGTCTGTTAAAATTAACAATCAGACACGGTTTAATGAAGGAATCAAATTCTTGTAAAGCCAAAGGCTACTTTAGCTCACTTTGAGAACTAATGACATGGGATAGCTATGACCTATATACGAGGGCCCGGACCAGATACCCAATTTTATCCTCTGACTGAGTGGGGCCTGAATATATATTCGTTCAATAATTAAATACATTTTTGGTCTATCTTCAAATATTTTGGAAAAGGTACCTGAAGCCTCTGAATCTCTTTCAAAGTTAAAAGATCGTGAGTTAAAATGCACGCCAGGTTTTTCGTTTTTCATTCAGCTCAGTGTTGAAAGGCGCCCATTAGATGTGTTACAGATAATTTTGAAAAAAAATAAAAATAATTTTCTTCGTCAAGATTTTGAAACTTAAATTCGTAAAAAATTATTCGGATTTTTTTTAATATTTTCTATAACGCATCTAATGGGCACCTTTCAATGCGGGGAAATGATAAATGAAAAATTCGGCATGAATTCTAACCCACTATTTTACAACTTTCAAAGGGACTTTTTTTTAAATTTCAAAGATAGACGAGATAAACGTATTTCATTATTGCGCGGAAACATTTTCAGGACCCACTCAGAGGATGTCAATCTACTAAGAAAAATGGGTATCGGGCGGGTCTAGGTCCTGGTATACAGGTCCTGGCTGTCCCTGGTTAGCCACAAAGGTATGACGCACGTGGGACATGAAAGCCATTTGTTGATATAGGCAAGTACTGATCGGAACAATACTAGGATATATAAATTCTAACTATTGATTCAGCTGGAATTATTTTTGTATTTGGAGATTTTCCGTTTCACCACACTTTCTATGCAATGCTTATTCCGCCTTCCCAGTCACACCAATTCAGATCCGATTGTGTAAGTACTTCGCAGTTCGTCCAACAATAAATCGGTGAATAATGAATTCGGAAATGTGCTGGATTTCATAAGGCGATATTAGAGCGGAAGGGAATACGATTCGAGAAAATACTAATTTTGTGAGGTTGAACTAGAGGAATCACACCTGGTATTAACATTGATAATCATGAGAGTGATGTAAATCGGAATGAACATGCTGTTTATTTCTATGCATACACATTAACTATTAATTTGAGCCTATTCCACTACATAATCGTCGTTTGTACTCGAGCATTGACGACATCTTATTGTTTAAATATGAATTGCCATAATATCATTTTTATGTATAGTGCATCACCCCACTAAATTATCGAATCACACTCGGACTAATTTATGTTGCAATTGCCATTCGACACCGAGCTGACCATATGAAACTTCAGTTCGATTTTGAAAAACTATGCATACATAATGACATAAATTGAAATTACTCGCAACCAATGATTTTATTTGAAATTTTCAAATAGTAGTAGCATTTAATCACATCCTTAATTAGATTGTCCAAATTTTATGATCACGATATTGCTTGGCTTTAGACAAAGTTGGCCATGTTCAACTTGGTCCGGCTGGGATCAGTGCAACTGACCATTGGGTTGCTAAAAATTTAGAAATAAATCGAAATTAAAACAAAATTCAACTTAAATTTCTAAATAATAAATACGGACAACTATTTCCTTACCTTGAAGAAGGAACAAGGAAAACATTCCTAGCGACAGGGTTCGTTTGGGAATTGTCACAAATGATATCACCTGAAATTTTTATTAATCAAATTGCTTAGTTTTGATTCAAAAATATTTTTGTTCAGTTTTAAAAATATTTACCCAAAGTTCTGGAACGAATTTGTTGGATGCCAGCTGCTGAGAATGTATTGACTTGACTTCCATGAGTGAAGAAATATCTATCTCCGAATTTAAGTCTTTGGAATTGATTGGCCTTAAGACAGTTGAAAGTTGGGCCAGACAAGCCTCCGGAGACGGGATTTTCAATTAGACCTCCGGTGAACAAATCAATGTCATTGGGAGTTGCGTACAAAGACTGAATTCGAGTCCAAGCATCGGCTCTGACCTCAGCTGGACGACTGGCGAATGATGTAATAGCTGGAAGACCACAAAAGGTTCTGAAAGCGTTATAGCCGGGTAATCCATGATCTCGACCACGTTGGATGTTACGGGCAGGCAAATCTCCTCCGAAGTTTTGATTTGGTGGTTTGAACAAAAAGTTCGACATGTCCTCCGTCACGAACGGATCGAATGCTTGACTGTTTTGTGTCATCAACCCTTTGAAATTGATTTACAAATTAATATTTTCAAACCTCCAGTTTACGGTGTGCGCCGAACTGAACTGATTTGCAGGGAGAAAGTGAGATATTTTTGGGACATCTAGTGGGCACTGATATGAATATTTTTACTTCGTCAAAGTAATGTATATTCCACACTAAAGTCTAAGGATAAGGTGTATCTCACTATTTTCTGAGTAGGTTTATGAACCACTGTAGTTCCTTAAAATTAAGTACGAACCTCCTAAGATCCAATCGTAACCTTGTCCGTTGTTTTGTGTGATCTACAAAAACAGAAATTTTCGATTATAAAAGTACATCTTTGTAACTTTTGAAAAATATTAACTATCAAACAAACAATAACACGAAATAATAATACACATACTTGTTGTGATTGACCATAATTATCACGAAGAAGATAACTTCCGACAACGTTTCCGTTGCTGACTAAACGAATAAGGCCATTGACCAAAGAGTGGCCAAACCGGTAGGCGGCGGTAGCGAAGGAATTGAAAATAGTGGGATCCACATTCGGGTTATACGCGGAATAAGTGGTTCCCAAATCCAAGCTGAACGATGTCATTGCCTGTGGACCCAGAATGATGGGCAAGTATTCGTTGTAAGTGACTTGTTGAAGTTCTGCGCCAATGATCCGTCTGGTAATCGATATACACAAAAAATCGTCTAATGTCTGCAGCGTGTTTCAAATGACAAAGCCCAATTAAAAAATATTCATATATCTTCTTACCTGGTTTCCTGGTAAATCTGCTCATCAGAGAAAGCTGGTCTTAAGGTTCGGATAAGCCGGGCGATTCTGTTGTGCTCCATCAGGAAAACTGAGTGTCAAATTTTATTGAATAGAGTTTAGAACCAGGGGATCTGAATTTTAATCGGGACATTCAAAATTGAATTTGATTCACTTACGATTGTGCATGACAGCCAAAGCCGGCATTTCATTAATACGGTCATCACCAGCAATGAAATTTCCAACTGACTGAGTCAAAGTATTGTCAACTGAACTAGTCGCGGGCAAGAACCCGGTTAATTGAGCGTTAGTCTTCAGCAGACCTGAGCATCATAATTTTTTTTTAAAACCCGGCCATGCATAATTTGTGCATTTCGTTCGATGCATTCTATAAAATGTTACCTCCGGTGAATTGACGAAGTGCTTGTGACCTGGTCGCAGAAGACCCGTAGATTTGAGAGCCATCAATGAAAGCAGTGTTAATGTTCATTTGTTCTCGACGTCCAGATGTTGCTGTAAATTTTTTTTACCACGTTTGGGTTAGGTTGTTGTACTTAAGGATTATTTCTGTCGAATTTTGTATAATTACTTTGGAAGCAGAAAGCGGTAGAGCGCGTAAAGTCCATGCATGTTTGTCTTGGCGAAACTGTAGAATAGAATGGGTCATTGGTTGAAATTCCAATCGGCCAGCAATCCGCGTCTTGTTGTCCAGCGCAACATTGTCGATCTGAAATTTAGTCCCCAATAATACGAATGACCGGTACGAAATTATTGCAAAGGGTTATGTAAAAGTTCAAGCATAGAATCTCATTACTTCAATTGCTACAACCCACTCCACCTGGAATTTCATTGGGTAGTTAAACCGTTAATCGATTGTACTACTTACTGCCTTCGGGTGTGAGGGAGATATCGTGATCCAAGAATTGTCCGAATTGGGGTACCATGTTGGTCACAAATTGGTTTGGAGTAATTGAGTCTGGATGAATCGTTGTGCTGACGAGACGAGCATTTGGAAGCCTTGAGTTTGGCCTTCCACCCCTTGGTACATCAATTCCGTTTTCATAGGCTGAAGCTACAACTCGGGCGAAAGGTTGGTTCACGGCTCCCCACAGAGGGCGGTTTAGATTGTTACAAGTTCCATCAACTGTCCTGTATCTGCTCGCTGAATTGCAATTCGTTGATGGTTGTTGACAAGCTGCTGGCAATTGTTGTCTGCTCAAAGCACCAACGGCTGCATCTTTGTCCATGTTTTCTCTGTGAAATTAAAATCATTGATGAATTCTCGAAGTTTAGCAATCTTAACTGATTCCTTACTTTTCCATGAGGATCTCGAGAGCCTTGATGTTAATGTTACTGATTCTGGAGACTTCTTCCGTGTAGGGCGTTGACTTTGTTCCTCCGCGGCGGGACTGCGCCCCACGAACGGTTGCTTGGAACGTTAAATTCTCATGATATTCTGTCGCTTCCTATGTCAGTATTTCATAGTTATGAATGATTCATTATTCGGGAATATTAGCCCACAAGTACAGTATATCAAACTGCGTGAAGATTTGTTGGATACATAAGAAAAGTTGGAGGAAATAATGGCAAGCTGTGTTTATGCATAAGAGGCGGAAACCTGGGGACGATCATATGACCTTCCCGCTAGAGGGAGTGCAGATATTGCGTGAGTTCAGAAATTACTCACTTTGAGAGCTCTAGCCACGCGCTCATCTTCTTCTGTGTTAGCAAAAGACAGGAGGGCGAGGACCACAATAATGGCGAACCTGGTAAAATTTAGTTTCATTTGAAATTGTCCTTCACGACATGTTTTGGTACTGTAATATGAGTATCTCACCTCATGGTTTCGACTATCGAGATTGAAACTAAATTCAAACCGAAATTGAAATCTAAGTTGTCTAGAAGTAGCTCTGTAGAGGTTTCGTCCGAAGAATCGACACGACATTTTGAAAACCTTGGATTTCTCTATATATACCAGTGGAAAATTCCAAGTTGACATGAGAAACCACAGCGGCAGTATCTGCAAATTTCAATAATGAATGATATCATTCTTCTGGACTGAATTGGTTTTACAGAATTTTATGAGTTAAACAGAAGTCAGCCGTCAATCATTGTCACGAGCCAATGGAAAACGTCATTCGACAAATACATGTCCTCAGTCACCACAATCGACTGATAAAATTTGTGTTTGTCCGCTTGGAAATTAATTCTCTAGCTTCCACAAAATTCGAACCCAGAGTCCGATCAATATTTAATTTGAATACATTTTCATAAAAAAAATTATAAACGTGCATAATAATATTACGTACGATGGGGGGTAGATTGATTTTTCTTGATTTTGTCTAGAAAATGTGTGAAAGTCAATGATCTAAAGAATAGATGACCTTGGCCGTGACATAAAAGAACACTGGTGGAGTCCAGGTGGTTCGTAAATATGACAGTTAAGTTTTGCATAACCGTGCAAATCTATCTGCGGTTTACCCAATTCTAATGTCAGGTTTTGTTGAAATCCCACTCGAAAACAACATATACATTTAGATTGACGTAAATGCATTGTTGGAGAGCTGAAAAATAAATATGTTGTAGAACAGAGTAAATATTACAGTAAATAAATCAGATGAGCAGAAGAGAAAAAAACTACCCTTATGTATTCGTATGATTTCAAATAATATAAATTATGTTTCTCTTGTGATTTAGTGCCTTTAAATGCTCACACTTATTCGAATGTGCAAATAAGCGTTGGCCTTGAAATATCAACCTAAATCGCATTTAAACCGGTCTGCTTGTTCATATAATATGGACATTTTCACACCGTGAGCAGTTAAGCATCCGAAGTAGAATCTTGGGTCACTGTTGTAAATCCTTTCCATCAGGACCTTTGCAGGGGTCGGGGAGGACACAAATCACTTCCACCCAAATCTAAGGAGTACCACTTAGGTGTACTAGATGTCCAGACAGATAACCTGTTCTAGCCGGCACTCGGACATATATATTTTTATTACACCATTTGAGACGGTCAGGGTATAATATTCGGGACATTTGGGTAATAAAAATAGATAATTAATTCGATTCATTAATTTGTAAAGCAGCCAAAGGCTACTTTAGCTCAATTTTAGAACTAATGCATGTTAAAGTTTCTTAGCCACAAAGATATGACGCATTTGTAGGAACAATGCTAAGATCTGTAAAATCTAAAGTATTGAATCAGCTGGGTTTTCTTTTGTAATCGGAGATTTTCATTTCCACAACACTTCATACAGTAATATTCTTCTTCCTAGTTCATACCAATTCAGAACCGATTGCATACTTCGCAGTTCGTCTAACTGAATAGTGGATTTTTCTGGATTTCATAAAGCGATATGAGAGCGGAAGGGAAAATGATTTAAAGAATAAGGAAGTGCTTATGTAAATAGTTTGTTCGTCATAATGATTTTGTCAATTGGGTTTTGTGAGCTTGAACTAAACGAATCACACCTGATATTGACATTGATATACAGGGTGTCCACCAAAAAGCGCACATTTGTTTGATGAATTTTGACTTAGTTACGAAAATTTACATTACAGCCAATGGGAATAAACCGCCCAACAACAAAAAATACCCAAACAAAGTGCGCTTTTTTGTGGACACCCTGTAAATGAGAGTGATGTAAATCGGAATGAACATGCTGCTTATTTCTATGCACGCACATTAACTATTAATTTGAGTATTCTACTACACAATCATGGTTTACACTCAAGCATTGTCCATATCTTATTGTTTGATATGAATTTCCACAATATAATTCTCTGTGTTATAGTAGATCACTCCACTGTTTACATTTATCTCATCAATTAATTAAAAGATACAGAATTTCTAAATGAGTTATGGTATAGAGTTAAACAAATTCAAAAGAAGACAAACGCAAAATCGGGGACCAATTGCAATAACGAAGTTTCAAACAGCCGTTTAAATGTGAAATGTAATGGACAATATGAGGGAAGCGGATTCTGGCAGTTAAGAGCCTGGCGCCGTAAATGGTTGACTAAATGGACGGTTTTTCGAGGTACCAGGCTTTCATCATAAGATTCTATCGAGAAAGCACCAGATAGATCCAGCTATTATTTGAGCCCCGGTTTAAATTCCGCCGCGGCTTGTAATCGGTCACTTCTCGCGCGCAGACGGTTAAACGTAAAGCTATAATTCTACTGAAATAACGTGCTTAATATAATACACTAGTTTTAGTGTCAGACACGAAGTATTTTGTTACTTACGATTAGCTCAACATGTAAGATGCGTTACGGTATGTATCTTTGGCATCGAAGCCTGTGAAAGCTGTCAGTGGAATTTTTTTTGGCAATTTTCCAATGCCCTTCGTATTTGTGAAAGTGGTAAGAAACGCACTTACATACTGTATTTACGCACCGAAACATTGGAAACACAGTTGAGTGTTGAGTCCGTAATGCGGTTATTATGCATACTTGTTTGAAATAAGTAATGCAAAACATGGGCATGAAACGTATGCATTTAATCTGTTCATTAAAATAACATTTTGGTTTCCCATAATTCTTAATCAATAAATAACAGGGTTCGCATAATGGAATATATAGTATTTCTGGATAAACGTAACGAAATCGTGGATAAGATACATTCGATATGTCGGTTGACAAGATTGTTCATTTGTAAATAATTCCTTTGTAATTGGTCCAAATCAGCGAACGGCAGTGTTTAGTTCATCAGCAACCATACATCGAGGACGGTTCTTGTTGGCGAGGAATTTGGAGCGCAGTTAATTCGTCTAAGAGAACATTAAAGAATTTTGTACAGTGGTAGGATTTACACATTTTATATAAGGTGTACGAGTTCTTACGGATTCGTTGCAGATGACTTATGAAATACGTTGACTGGAATTTCTTCCAAATCGCTGTTATCACAAATAATATCGCTAAACTTTCTACTTCTAATGTGCCTTAGTTGATTTCGACTGAATGAACCGCTCTGACCACGATGAGTGAAGAAATGGCGGTCACCAAATTTAAGTCGTCGAAATTGTTCCGCCTAAGGAAAGAAATAGTCAGTCTATATTTTTCGAACACGCTCATTGATTCTCTTACAGTCCAGATTGCGGACACAGATTATAGTATTGCTTGTAAGATCAA
>JAQGCA010004115.1:0-10773 GCA_034698945.1 Protaphorura quadriocellata
AACTAGATTAGTTTCGAAAGCTTGGAATTAATAAAATTTCTACGATGGAATCCGTTCAATCCATTCAAGTCTTCACTTAAAGATCAAGTCGTTCAGATAAACGAAACACTGGAGGAACCCTCCTGGGAAAAGAAATTTGAAGGGTTGGCTGAAATAAAATGAATCCCCTTTACAACTTTGTCCTCCATTCACAAAAGTGTTCGTCTTGTCTCTTTGTGACTATTATTTCATGGCATAATATCTTTTAAATCTACATTCTAAATTCTATGTACATGAAAGCTCAATCCCATACAATGTTATGTATTGAGCATTCAATTTTAGGTCTGCGTCTGCATCTGGTATGTTATCGGACAAAATCGCGAATCCGTTCAAGCTCTCTTGCTTCTGAGTAGGAGGATTTGAATTCCAGTAGTAGAATCTGTGGTGTTGTCAATGCAATGGAGAAAAGATCATGCAGATAAAATCTGGGACGGTCGAATTTCTCCAAAGACGTCCGGAAGAATTCTTTCCACTCGGGTATTTCTAGAAGAAGAATGAACAAATATTTTATTTTCAGCCCAAAAGTCTGAGTCGGTTTGAATTTGTCTCAATTAGTTTCTTAAATCAAAATATAGCTGCAGTTTGATGATTAGATTCGCTAACTCAATTTTAAATTGTGTGCATATGACTCACCATAATAAGTACAACTTCGATTACGTACTTATAGATTCTAAACTTCCATACCAGTGATAAATTCCACATTACTGTAGAATTACCAAAATTTTGAAAAGTTTACCCGTCAACCCATTCCTAAAATAAAATAATTTTACTGCGTGTGTAACTGTTCTCAGCCTTGATACTCTAGTGCGGTTAATCTATCAACTTAATGTGAGACAGGTTGATCGTAATATTAAGTCTTAGTAAATAATGTATATTTTTATATCTATGATGCGAGGCGGTTCGTCAAATATATACATCTTCATTTCTTTCCAGCACGCCATGCTGCAATAATAATACGAAAGGCAGCATCGAACCTTATAATTCTTACTCCGATGACCTCAGTACATGAAGTAAAATGATTAAATGATCAAAAATTCGAGAACGTGGTTTCATGATGACAGTGCTTATTTGATTTGATTCAAGAAATGACGACAATAAAGACATGAGGAGTAAGAGTGAGTCCTCACTTTTCATCTCCGTCGAATGAAAGAGAAAATTTTGATTGAATTAGCTATGTGTACGATGTTTGAATGACTGCATGTATTAGAGGCACATTCTTGGATCCACTTACCTAATGAAGTGTAGAAATTGAAATGATATGAAGATGACAACATTAAATTGACCTTATACAAGTGTTCAGAATTGAACAGGATTCTGATGTTTCTTTACCGTAATTTGCACCTAATCAGTAGCGATTATCAGTTTGTCAATGGTTCTACAGATTCGAAATATAAGCAAAATTGTAAAATATGGAGTTTTCGAGCTGACGATTTGCGCCAGTGTACTTAAAAGATTTTATGGCGGATCGACCAAAGATCTAATATTAGACTGCATTCAGCTCTCACAGCAGATGTATGTGTGATTTATATGAAGTTAAAATTTTGATTCACAGATAATTATGAAGCATATGAGTCAAACTGTTCCAAGCATTTTAATTCTATCGGCCGACGAAACCTCGTTTGGGAGAAAGAACATTAAATGGCTAATATTGAAAGGCTGAACCTTCCGAGTTGTGATTTATCACTAAATACACATTTGAAAATAATGGTTTCGCGTGGTTTGGTGATTATTTTTAGGAAACCAAGCTTGAAATTCCGGACTAGCTAAATTCTTACAAAAAATATTTTCATCGTTAATTTTCAATCTTTGATACGTTCTCTTCTGCGCCGTGGAAACTTGTAGTAGTATGGAGCTATATTGATTTAAAAATATATAGTTCGCATTGGTATAAGACTTCGTTTGGAAAAACAAAAGCCTAGTAATCTTGTTAAAAATAAGTGTCAGTCGGTTGTCAGATATTGGTACGGCCAGCCCTTCACTACTTCGCTACGTTGTGGCTCTGTTTCTTTGGGTTGACAGTGTACATGGTGTTTCGATTAAAAATGAATTTCTCCACCGCCTTCGTTTGCAACTATTATGGGCATCCTCCCTAGGGACAAATACAAATGGAAAACCATCCCGTCCTCTACGACAATACAAGGATAAGTATGCATTCTTTAAGACGAATATCAAGTGAGGATCAATGACAATTTGTCGATTGAGTTAGCTAGATCTTAGTTAAAATTGTTGGCTTAATTTATTTGTTTAAATTTGAGTTCCAATACTACCTAATGTTTTAATTTATCTTGTGTTTTTGTGTCTTATTGATTTCCATTTAATTTATTAGTGGAAACCGTCCAAATGAACACAGGGTGAAAAGCTAATAATTGCATGCAATGCAATATAGTTTACGTTTAACATAACAACTGAAGCCAAATTGTTGAAGTTACAGATGAGTTCGACAATTTTGTCAATTAATTCTCATGATGGCTGAGTCTAAATTAACCGCGTAAACAAACACAAAGAAATTGAACGATAAAAATACTGTTTAAAAATCCAGTTTCAGAATCATAACGCAAACAATAAATAAAACGTTTCCTGTTCCGAGTCGGTTCTCTCGGTGTGTTCTTCCACAGTCTTTAGGGACTTACCCCCTGAATCTAGACAGACAGACGCCTTCCAAAGACTGAGAGAATGAAATTTTAATTTTTAATTAAGCCTTAACGTAGAACGAAGTTACTACTCACAAAGCTCAAGTTTACTTCCAACCCAAAACTAACGACAAAAGTTGTACTACTTATACATGTAAACTTGGTGTAAAAGTTACGAACCACCCCGTGAATATGAATACGATATGAGTTGGTTTATTTTGGCCATACCTGCATATCCATGTGGTTCAAATTCTTGGAATATTGTACATAGCCTTTGGAACAGAACAATAGTGTAGTAATGAAGGAAATGTTTTAGGGAACATCTAAGGTAACCGGCAACCAGACTCTTGCATATTTTATACACAAATTCACAAGATTGTGCCCAGTTATTCTGGAACATGATTGCTCGACTTAGGAGGTTTTTGTATAATTGAAAGGAAACTTCATTTCATTCAGAAAGCGCACTAAAGATAGAAAGTGAAAATCCCGTCCGCTGGAACCACAAGGGAATTCCAGTTCTCAAAATAAAAATTTAAAAATGACTGTGTATGAAAATGCGTGCGCCGTTTTCGTCTAGAATCTTCAGGTTTGAATCCTTAGAAGCAGGATATTCTGGATAATGTTATTTTTTGGTACTTGGTAAAAAGTCAAGGGTTCCGTTGGTGAATATAATTATTTTGTTACCCGTTAGAAGCTTTGTTGGCTCTGAGCGTTTCAGTAGAATTTGCGTCATGATTTAATGGTTGAACTGTTTCATAAATTTCTAGCTATAGGCAAGGTTTTATCTAACGTTGGCTTTTTGTGCGGTTGTCGTACCCACAGCACATTTCTTATCTATTGACATTGAGTCAAAATTCTATTTTTAATCTCATTGCATGACGTAAGTCTTAAATTGATTGTCGTCCGATCGATTTTATATTTTTATGTCCTAATTTTCTTCATTACGAAAAGATCTAATGAAGTCAGGCTGGTTGGTGACAGTGCTGGGTAAATTTTTTTAAGCTAGGGTATCTTGGGTTATAATTTTCAATTTGCCTACAAAAATATCAGGTTTGTTGTGAACACCAAAAGCAGTTATCTATTCAATTATTCTGCAAAAAATTATCTGCAAATCTTGTCTACAGTAAAACCAACATGTTACTTGTCTTGACAATGAGGTTACACATCAATTTGCTAACATAGCTATACGCACATAATGTACAGGGTGTTTAAAAATCACCCCAATTGCAATCATAACTCAGTTATTTCTCTCTGGTGATTGTTCGACTGTGCTCGTTGTTTTAAGGCTGTCTATTGGAGACCTTTCTTACAAAAGGACACCCTCCATAAGCCACACGAATAACGATCGCGATCTGTACGAGAAATATACAATGTTTAATCCTACGTTAAGAGTTATGAGTAATTAATGAGAATATTTTATTGAAACACCCTTTAGACGTGACAAGACGTTCACTTGTCACTTTGTAAAAAATTCAAAACAACTCATCGGGTAAACACTTTGATGAGACATTTCTACTGCACCTGTTAATCGTGTCAAGTTTTTACAAGGAGCTGCTATAAGTTAGCAAATCCGTACCGCCTACTGCTTTTCAATCACCTCGTGTTTTAGAAATTAAGACTTGAGCCGGAGCTCATGTTTACTTCTGAATACTTGACACATTTGTTCTCCGTAGAGGGACAAGTGTTAATTGGAATTTTTAGAATACTGACTTAATAGTTTTATTTCCGCGTCAATTCGTCTATATTTACATGAGAATAAGGTTTATACGAATTACAGTTCCGAAGTCGCATATTTTGAATTGGTTATTTCGCCGTGAATCACTTTCCCCCATTGATTTATAAGCATTGACTGGCTTAAGCAGATTATTACGTTTTGTTCTCTTTTTTGAAATAGACTAAATACTTGGAGTCCACTGCTTACGTCGACATGATCGAACCAACATGGGGCATTAGTAGTAGAGAGATGTTTGCTTTCGATCAAATTAGTTTATGCGTTTTTAATATTATGAACTCCAGTAGGAAGAATCCTTTTGGAAGAAACAACCAAATTAGCCATCCCCAGGGATCGAACCCTTAGCACGGTGAAATAGTGCGAGAATTCTTGTTTAACTCCACAGTACGACTGAATGGTTTTGTTCTGGCACATAAAACCATATATAAGAATTTTGTTCAGTTTAATTAGATAATTTTAATTGTTAAAATTTGAGCTACGGTGACTTTAGCACAATGGGTGGTATTGAAATGAATTGATTTCAATACATTGCACTGAAAGAACATCGAGCCAAAATAAATACGAGGGCCACTCAATCAAGTGTGCCGACCCTGCATTTATTTGTTTTGTTGAACCCGTTAAACAAACAAAAACATGAAGAAGATGTACAATCAAACAATGTCATGCAAAAATGATGAGTCCTCGTTGACTTGGAAGACAAAGTGGTCATGAAATCAAACAACTGCAAACTGCACTCAATCCAATGTCACGCATTTGTCCTCTTAGACTTACCTTTCTGCATTTTAATCGTTTCTTCTCTCTTCGTTTCCACCAACAAATGAAAGGTGTCGTTTCAGGCAGAGAATTTGTTGTACGGCCTGAGTTTCTCAATCACCGGGTTTCACTATCTCGTATACAAAAGCGAAAGCCAAAGCCTAGTTAGCAAGCCGTACTTTACAATTCTATAATCCTGAGTAAATTTCTTTTTGGAAATGTGTACTCTGCTTCGTAAGTGGCGACTCCATATGGCAACCTGCAAATCTTTTGCAATGAATCCTGAAACGAACCGCAGCACTACGGGCGTAGGAGTTAGAGGTCGACTTGCAAATTATTGCCGGGTACTATTTGTTTATCCGGATTCATGAAATGATGTAATGATGGATTTGAAAATAGGACTTATTTTTGCCATGTGGAATCTCTAATCTAATTTTAGTTTCTACCAAAATACAATGCTCATTTCAAGCCCACACATCTGATGACTTTCCTCGACGTCATATATTCCACAACAAACTAATAAATAATATTGAGTTTTGATATTTTAAAGTTAATATTGAAGTCAGTGTTGAAATTTGCAATTCAGCCTCAGCCTCGATATTTCACACAAATAAATCGAAATTCAGTGCAAATGCTCTGCAGAATATATGGCGGATAAAATTAAATTAAAGTATTTCTCGTTATTTCGAACACAAAATCCAATTCGGTGTACATAGTATTTTGTGTATGAATAATTCTTTTTCCCTAATGACGAATTTTTAAAGAATACTGAAGTGAATTCTATGAAAGATATCGGATTCGGAAGATCGAGTTTATTCTATGAACAGAGAATAAATATGTATTGAAATTCTCGTGATTTCTTTTCAAGGCCGTGTTACTTTTCATGCTTTGGTGCATCCTGTGATTATTCTGATACTCAATTCTTTACCTGTTAAAACTTTTGGCATAATTGACTGGACTTTGTAATAAACTTGTGGCGTCGATTTCTTCGATCCTGAGTCCCGACAATACCTCTGTCTACAATTTTGGATTAATTGCAAACGTTGAAATTCACAAAACCATACTCGGAGAATGTCAGTGAACGAGCAATGCTATCCCAAGGTGCTACAGATTGAGGGTTTGATAATGCTTTACTAATTTCGCGTAAAACGTGTAATAACTTAAATAACAGGTTACACATATGTAGTTATTCGGAGAACTAATACTAAGAATTCAATCAGACAAGTGCCCTCGAAGTGAAAGATATATTTTAATTTTTAACAAAGTGCCTTGACTAATAGGTTAGGTAACTCAATTTTTCACTGGTGATGCACTTGGAGGAAATCATCTGCACCACATATTTCAAATTGCAGTGAAAATCAACTTTCTCCGGCTCAGTTGACCAATATATCAAAAGACGCTTAAAAATAAGCAAAAAACGTACAGTATCAATAAATGTTTTTCTCCTTCTAAAAGTATTTGCGTGCCGATTTCGACTTAAGTGTTAGTCAGCGCTGCTACGCGCATCCGATCTTTAAAGCGGAATAGATCCTTGGTCACTAGCCAACTTGTACATACAGATACAGATTTTGCGAAATGATCATTGGTCAAATTGCACGGGCACGGTAGATTTCCATAAATTAAAATGCATAATTTTTGAGTTTCAGTCATTTGAAACTTTTAATTCCAAACTTGCCAATTACGAACAAAGTGCAAAACTACCACCAGGTGATCCATTCGCAGCTGTTTGTCAATTTACAAAATTGGATATACTCGACGTACTGACAGACTTTCAATAAGATTCTCCATCCATAAAATTCTTTCCTTCTTGAAACTCACCGACCAGTCCAACTCCAACCACATCACAAAAATCGGGGTCGGATCGATCGTAATCACTCAAATAGCACCCCATTGAGAGTGGCTCTTGTGAATCGGAATGGTTTTACTGTTTTGAAGTCCAAGAACACGACACGGGAGCAGGATTATCATCCATGGAACGACCATATCTTAAATTTTTATAAAAGTTACATGAGAAATGGAAATTGTTGATGCAGTTTTTTTCTCGACGGGAGACCTTTTCCTTCTGTTTAAATCTTAGGCAAGGCACAAGACAGAAATTGTTTCTTTCTCACAAAGACAGAAGGGAAAAGTCTGAATTGTAGAGATATGATGATTGTGAGAACCGCGGCGGTGAGGAACAAAACGCATCCGTAGAACAGCAGGCGGGATCATCATATCGCTCACATCACAGATCCACCGATTTTGTCTGCAGTCAGTACAATACTCTGTTGAAAAATATCTAACAAGGAAAATCTTTCAAGTGTTCAAATTGTAAAAAGAATTATCGTTACTCGCCTCCACTTTAATTAAGTAAATTCATTGAAATGAATATAAAATCAAGAAAAGTTGTGGAATATATCGGGACTGTTAGAAATTAAACTGCGTGAACTCTTTTAGCCCAGAGCTGTACAAAATATCACTAATGGGGTGGTGGGAATGGAACCTAGGCCTTGCTAAACCTCCAAACTAAACTCGCTTGCTATCGAATTTAGTTTTAGAATATCTCATAAAATTATTTTCATGTGATGGGTTTCGACCATTATGACTATTGACTCAACAGTTTACGCATAATATTTTTAGTTTTGTAAACTATAGTTCCCCATATAACACACTTTCTATATATCGAACAGAACAGGGTTAGGAGTCCCCCTGTTGAATAAAAAATTTGAGCTATGGCTACAATAAAGACAGAAACCATGATTTTATTCACCCATGCCCACATGCACGTGTAGTTCAGGTGAGTAACAGTGTATAAAAACAGCCGTTCGTATTTATTTCTTAAACATATCCTGGCAGCAGGAGTAGCTATTTTAAAATTTAAAACCGGACGGATTTGACAACGGAACAAAACTTACAGTTGCTGTAGCGGCAACAAAGAAGCTTGGATCATTCAATGGAAATTAAATCATCGGTGAGATACGAACGCATCACTACACCGAATTGACTTGATAAGATGGATTTATAAGAGCTATGATTTTTTTTCTACATGTTTAATTCAGAAGTTTCAAACAGCAGAATTTCAGAACAACAAAATTCGTCGATTTGGAATAAAAATGTGCTTTTGAATGCCGTTTTGAATTTTGAGAACCATCTTAAACTAATAAATTTAAGAGTAGATTTGAAACATGTATGTGTGTTATGGTGAAATTGTTGACCAAGAAAATAAATGATAGTCATGCATTCGGGCGGCAAAATGACAATTCCAACTAAGAGGACTAGGTAATCCATACTGGATGCGTATTTAAAAAGAATATAGTTAATTCATATCCAGAGCTTGTCACCACATATTACTATAAAGATGATCATTGAACTTGGATAAAGAAATTTTACAAGCAAGAATTACGAGTTTGAAAATTTTAAATCTACCCGAAACCGAGAGTCCGGATAAACAATACAGAATTGAGAATTCAATACATAAACGGGATTGTACTTGCACTCGTGGTATTTAACGTATCCCGAGGTTACATTGAAAACCGAGAATAAGAGTTGTGTCAATACACACGTGGAACTTAATTTAATTAGACAAATATCAAAATACTCAATGCATTATTAAATCGAATTTGACCAACCTACGTTCTTCTGCACGCATAAAACTCAAAATCATTTTATAATTTCGTCTGTATTATATAATTTAAAAGTAATGTATAGCGTAGTGCAAATGGCACATGGCACATCCTTGCATAAGAGTGTCTGATAACTCAACCTTAGGTTGTTCGGGAAAATCCGTAACAATTAAGTCAGTCTGGAATGTGAGAAAATAAATAAGCATTGGTGGTGGTGGTGGAAGATTTCCTAACGATTTAATGATTGAAATACAATTATGAGTAACAAATCGTTATTCTGTGTTAACCCCTCATCGAACGAAATTTAACCATGCTAAATCTACTTAATAGTTTTATGGAAGTACCACTAAATTCAAAACATTGACATGGTGTACAAGCACGACTTAATTTTTTACAGTCCCCAAAAACGGTTTGACTTTTAAAGCCACTTTGTGACGCCCCGGTTCATTCTAAGCAACCTACCATGGACGGGACGTAATAATATTAAATGGTTTCATGATGACATTGCGTGACCCCCGCAATTCCACACAATCAGTCAGCACTTTAAGATAAACAGTACTACATTTGGGTAATGACCCGTGAGACTTTTCAACCTCATAACTCAACACGCTCTCACAAAAACATACACACAAACAAATACGTAAAACTAACAAACTAGATCCCAATAAGTATACTCCAGAGGAAAGGAATTTTTAAGGAATTTCCGGGCATTTTTATTTATTGCATGCATGCAAACATGCACGGAGTTCAAAATCGAAATACGAGACACCATACAACTGTTCTAAAGTTTGAAGTATTAAATTATTGAACTATAAAATTCAAATCGACTAAAAATTTGAGAAATTAATCAATCGAAGTTTCCTGGCCTGAAGTGTGGAACTCAATTCTCATTATCAGCTTTAAATTGATACATGTGTGAAGATTTCTCAAAAAATTGCTCAAATGAGTCATAATTTCATCTATCAATAAATCTGTCGAAATTCCTGCAACATTTCTATGTGCTAATTGAAACCTATTTCTAAAGATTATTAATAATTTGTTTTTAAAAATGCATGTTCGATAAAACCAAGTATAAAACTCCTTTCCTTATTCCTTCCATTTCTTTGTGCCTTAAAATTCTATCTTACCATTTTTGTAAAATATGTAAAATCGTAGCACACATTTATCATTAGACATGTGTTGTGTGTTGCTTGATATTGTTGTAATAAGTCCAATAAATGTTGCACGAGTTTCCACAAGGTATTTAACCTTTTAGCCAAGAATTTATTTTTCATGCTCTCTTCTCTTGGTTTTGTGGTTTGTGGCTCAATCTCATTTCAACGAAACATGCACACTTGCGTGATATTAATGAAACCATAACAAAGTAAGTGGGTAATCCATAATGTTAAAAGAGATGGACTTTTCAGAAATGACAGGAAGAAGGGGGTAAGTCAGTCATGTCGAGAAAAACTGGATTTTCAACTTTGTACATTATCTAAACAAATATGAAGTACAGTTGATGGACTGACTGTGGACATTGCATTTACGTGATTTACTAAAGAAGACTGTTTTAATCCCAACTCAGGCTTCAATTTAGAGAAATGGAGACATATTTTTCAGAATTCGATTAAAACTTTTCTAAAATGCTGTGGAAAGAGAGACTTCAGTCTTTTTACATAAAAAATTAGTATGAACACGAATTATTTTATAACTGTATTGTCGGTATTTTATTTGTAAACGAATAGCTGTAAAAGAAGTTTTTAAGAAGTTGATGGTTTATTGCTGTCTGAGTATTTGTAGAAAGAAACATTTGGAAACCAATTACGTATTTCTCCCAAAAGTCAAATTTTACAGAAGAAACTGCAAATTATAATTTCCTTGGTCTTTCTAAAATCTCATGTACAATTGTATTGAAGGATGTTTGCATTATCTCTTCAAAAGGAAACTCATGAATTAAGATTATAAACCCCGTAGACCTCGCCCGCCCGCTCGGTGATTGCACTCAATAACCCATAAGTGCACGGACACTGTACTAACG
>JAQGCA010004116.1:0-10771 GCA_034698945.1 Protaphorura quadriocellata
CCTTGAAAGCAACATTTACCATCAATAAAACCCGTACCAACGGCCCTTTTAAGGGCCACCATATTTTCCAAAGAGCAGAGTCGGTTACGCCGTTACGTTAGAGCAAGAGAGACATTTTCATAATTTTCGTACAGGGAAAGTTACGCTGTATTTATACTTACCTTACCTTTCCCTTCCCTTTGTTATTTTACATGGTTGACATCGTAGTTAAGAGAAAAATTTGGCCATAAGGCCAATGTAAAATAACAAAGGGAAGGGAAAGGTAAGGTAAGTATAAATTCAGCGTTAGACGAAACTCAAATTTTTTAGGAGTATTCAGTCAGGATTAACTTGTTCCGCATTTCAGACTGATAAACTGCTTAGCAACTCAAGCAAACTGCATGTTTCAATTTATGTACCAGAAACCTTGAAATAAGCGCCGGGTATCCAGAAAAATACCAAGATTCGTAAGCAGACTATTCTCAAATAAAGTGCCCAAGGTATGCTAATGTCATCGAAAATCTTTTGATTCGACTCGGTCAGTCAGGTGTCCCAAATTGAACTAATATTATTAGATTTTCCTGTGTTTCAAATGATTAATGATCTGATAACTTAACTCGTACATTTTACTAACCGTTTACCTTTTCTTTCGTAGACCATGTAAATGTAATGTGTGTTATTTCTTATAATCCATTTACTATACCGATTCTGCTGGTTATTCTTCATCTTATTTCTGACCAGCTTAATTATATTTTGGTCATGTTTAACGAAATGTCGAAGAGAAATCAACCAATATCGTCCAAAGTACAAATCCTTTTCGTAAAATTTGAAATTCTGAATGAGACCAGTAAAATTGTGTGCTCCTGAATTAGTAACAAGAATATTGTGGAGATAGGCCAATCCAACTTTGTAAACTGACATGGCATGGCCATAATTTAAATTTCTAAATAGACGTAAAAAATAATGGGTAATTCTAATTCCAAGTAAGTAATCGAAATATTTTATTCATTTGGATTGCACTACAGGAATAACATAATATTGTAATACATATTTTTATCTTCAAAAATGATAAAGCACAAATAAAACTGAGTAAGGTAAAAGCAAATAGTAACTATACTATAAAGTTCAAAAATGATGTAATGCCCTATTACTTTGACCCGGGAAATTTTCTCCCTATTTTTTGTATGAACGTCTTCCAGTTATTGTCTCGAACATGGCATAGCAGATCTTTTGGGGTAAGATTTCATGTATTTCTTTTTGGCAGCCTTCAACAAGGGTTTGACATGCGATAAAGAGTCACAAGTGGAGAGGAGGTCCAGAAATTCTTGACATGTCAGAGCGGAAGTGTCCATACCCTGACAACAACATGAAATTTTAATTTGCCCAAAAGTTAAAAAAAAAATGTGACTAGAAATAAAAGTGTTCTCTCCACTAATTTTCGTAAAATTAAGTATTTGTGTCCTGTAAATCTAAGAATGGAAAAGTTGATTATAACTTTTACCTTGAAAGTCAGAGCACAATCTGTTATGGAAATTCCAGTCAACTCCATAACCAGTGATGAAGCACCTCCTCCAATGATTCCGACCAGTGATGAGACAAGTTCCAAAATATGGTGAATATTGTCATTAATATCCAAAGGAGCAATCGGAATCGGCATTACTTGCTGCGAATATGTCCAAGAGTCAAAATAAATTTTTCGATATCATATCATATGTTATTAGGATCACATTATCCCACAAGCTTTCCTAGAATTATAATTTTCGGACTATTTGCACCAGTGTAACATTTACCAGTAGAAGAAACGTGCAACAGAATGAAAGAAAAATACGAAAGGCCAGGAGACGAGACTTTTACGAATTTTTTCGTCACTGGTATCAACATAGTCGTAACTCTCTTATGATTTACCGTTACCAACATTTACCAATTTACTATTTAATTTAATGGTAACCGGCTCTCGGGACACAGTAAACATTTCAACAAAAACAGAAAGACGGATAATTACCTGCACCAGTAAAATTGTAGTAAGGAATACTGTACAAGATGTTATCGCCTTCATTTTTAGAATTTTGAAAACTTTTTCAAGTTCTTGGAAATTAGTGCCAGGACTCAAAAGAGAAGAGAAATTTCGAGTGCGATTTAATCTTTAAAATTATTCACTATTTATACAAAATAAATTAACTTCCTTGAACGTAAAGAATACGTCATTATATTATGTACATGCTATACACGAATGTCAAAAGTAAAATATAAAATGTAGAGCTCCTCAATTAATTTTGTCATCCAGTTCGGGTTACAACTTTACAATTACAACCCACGCGAGGACAATTACTACAAACTTATAGTTTCACTTAATTATTTACAAATTGATTAGGGGACATTTCGAAAGACCAACCCTAATATTAAATCAAAGATTGACAAGAAATATTGTGTTGTCGGTCTCTTTTTTACACGAGTTTTACACGGTGCGTGAAGCGTGAGTACAATGCAATTTGAGGTTAACACAACACAGACCCCCATAGTTGTTTCTCCAGAACGATACAATACGTTTCTGTAATCCGAGTTCTAACCTACGTGACCTTAACATTGACCATGGATTTTTTAACACGGAAGTATATTAATAATACACAAGATGCACGAATTAGTATCTCTGGAAATGTCGTAAACACGTGTTTTGGGTGGTTTCAATCTATAATGAGCATAAATTTAGTAAGTAAATGGTAAATACGATTATGAATAAATTGTAAGCGGAAGAGGTATTTAGTGAGCATTCCAATTTCGACTGTAAACGACATGATCCATCTCTTACTTTTATTTTGGTCCATATTTTTTTGATACAATGCAATTACTCCTCTCCGCCGTATTTACTTTGTAGAAGAATCTGATCACCATTCGTTCTGAAAGCTATCTATGTGAATTACATTGCGCTCAAATTTTGTGAATTTGAGTCCGAAATTAATTCCGATAGCACTGGCCATTCCTATACCGGCTGATTTTTTCGGATTTATGTTATCACAAGATCGCAACGACATTCTTCACAACAATGCCGAACACTATGATTCACAGGCAAAATGTCACCCATATATCTCAGAATGTTCTAAGTGGTGATAAAGTGAACTGATCGTGAGTATTCTCATTCAAAGGATGAGCTCTTCAGAACAATAACGATGTAATTGTTTTCTGAATTCATAACGCTGATGTTGGTTTTCATGCGATTCTTTCCCAACCCTTTTTTATTAATGAAACATCGCAACTGCAACACAAAAAGTTTTTGCATAACTGGCCAAGATAGTATAGTTATTTTTATTAAATTAGATGATGAAAATGAATCAAATATGGTCCACATTCAAATACGACAAATTTTTAATTTATCAAAATAGAGGCAAAAGGGCTTTGAACGGTCATAAATGTAGAAGCTACATTACTTTTAGTAAGGTCCTGTTGTATTGCTGAATTGTTACCTGTATAGCATTTCATTTTCGTTACGAGTAATGCATGAATTGTATTACGGAATTTATGAAAATCATCGTCGGAGTGTATCCCTCTACCCTATGCTAACAAGGTTATTTCAGGTAGTTCTACTGATTCGTCGTAATGAGAAATTCTTACATAATACGTCATTATTTAGTTGAACTCGATAAGGAATTGGATGATTTACGTGACTGGGACTGTAATAACAAATATGATTGAGAGGCAGAAAGGTAGGAAGAAAATGCAAACAGTTTATGCATTTGTGAGTGAAATACTTCATTCGGACTTCACTTTATTTATATTCTAAAATGTAATTCTATTTTCAGAATAGGCACTTTTCTTGGAACTTCAAAGTCAGGTACATGTTGCAATAAGAAAACAATTCCACAACACCTGACACTGTGACAGTGTGAGAGTGACAGTGACGAACAAGAATAATCAGAACACTGAAAGAACTCTCGAATCTAGAAAAATGGACTCATCTGGGTACCATTTACTCACTTTCATCCTGTTCTACTACGTGACTGTGTTTCGTCTAGAAGTTTCAGCTGGTGAGATTTAGTATTTAAATATATGTAAATTACTCGCTCAACACAAACACACTGCACTGATTGTATATAAGTTTAAAAAGCACTGATTAGTTACAGTCTGAAAATTCATTCCAATAACAACTCTGTTGCAAAATACATACATATGTAACTATGGTTGCAATTTTTACACGCATTGTCTTAAAATCTAAGAGTTCGGAAGAAGTGTTACGTCTGCTATTTCAAAAGTGTCGGTCTAAGATTGGCGACATCGCTCAAATGCAGATTTTAATCGCTCATTGCTCGAAGTTTTGATTAAATACATATCGTCAGAACAATCAAAACTCTATACAAAATTGATGGTTTCTCACTACGTAAATTCTTACTCAGACAATTCTCCTGTGGAAATTCTCAACAATTCAACAAGTCCACTGAATCAGTACATCTTTGTCTAGAGACGCAAATAATTGTGCTCAGAAAAAGCTCGGGGAAATTGAGCCTTCCAGTTTAATTACGAATTAAAAAAAACTAAAATAGTAGGTTGGAAATTTCAGAACAGAGATGCTCATTACCACAAACTCCACATAATGGGAATTATGAGGTGGAAGGATGTGAGGGAATACTAGCGAATCCATTTGATCCTCCATGTTGGAAAGATCCTTCTACAAAATTTCCAGCTGGGAGGGTAACTGATAAGAGAATGTAGAATTTTCCTTTACAACAATTTAACATGTCGTGACAAATTGTTATTTCAAATTGTAGAAAGTAAGTTATTTCTGCCTTGCTGGCTTTGTATTGAGGGGGTCAAAAAAATTAACTTGTATGACATCTGGGAACTGGAGCGCCCCTTTTCCAAAGTGCTGCAAACGAAAGGGACCAGGTTCCAAGGTCACTGTCACAGAAGTCCCAGGCCAAACCGTTCCAGGGTCATCATTGGACGTGTACGAATCCGCTGTGGAACAAAAGAGAATGGAATTGCCAGACGACATATTGTCTTGTCTTCCGCTGGAACGAACGAAAAATGTGGAATTTGAGTGTCGGAAACCTGACGGAAAGTTGAATAATTGTGACCAGCTTCCTTTGCCACCTTACACCGTCGCTCATCTCAAATGTTCCAAGTATATATCGTCCTTGAAAATTGGTAGTACTTGTCAGAGTCGGGGAAATCTTCATAACACTCAGTTTTTATAATATTATCCAGGTATTTCAAATCTTCAGGGGATCTGGCGTATCGCTATCGCAAGTGTAAACCTGATGGGACTTGGAGCACAGAAGGATCGATTAGCTGTATTTCAGGTTAAATACACTTTCAGCAAACTGAGTCTATTTCGTGTTTCAATACTAAATCTCCAAGAATTCGGATTCCTTTGACTGCGGATTCTGCAGATTAAACCAGGATTGATAGGAACGAGTATTCGGTTAGTTGTACCTGTGAAGTAAACTAATTTATGTGCTTTGTTTCGTGTAGATTGTGGTAAATCTGACAGTGCCAGGAAGCCATTAATTACTAAAGGACAAACTTCTGATCGTGGCCAATGGCCGTGGCACGTTGCAATTTACTTGGGAAGTCATAACGAGAAAAAAGAGTACATTTGTGGTGGCTCACTTATCTCCCCCCAAGTCGTCCTAACAGGTAACATTAGAAATAGCAGTAATACCTGAACGTATTTACAAACCCTGTCGAATTCTTCAATTTTCATTAGAATCGAAAATGAAAATACGTTATGATAGGATGCTCACATACAAACATACCTAAATAAATACCTGTAAATATTTCCTTCGTGAAATTCTGAAATATGCATAGCTGCTCATTGCGTGACGACACCTGGATTATCCGACATACGGGACTACGGCTTGTTGACGATTGTCCTTGGAAAACATAAACGGCTCTTCAACGAAACGGAATTGAATACTCAAATACGTCAACCAAAACTCATTCACGTTTCCGTGGACTACAACCCTTTGAATTTCGAAGCTGATATTGCTATTATTGTCCTCACATCCCCAGTACAGTTTACATTTTATGTCCGACCTGTTTGTATTCCGGAATATTTCAACTCTCTCATAGAAGAATATCAAGTTCGGGATGGAAATTTGGGAACGGTAAAATAGGAAATTAATTCGAAATCTTATTGAACATATTCATTATGATGTTTTGGAATTGCATAACTTATTAAAAATAATACCAGGTGGTTGGATGGGGGTTGACGGAGAGTGGAAATCCATCCGACGATCTCCGAATGGCACAACTCCCCGTTGTGTCATCAAAAATATGTATCGATTCCTTTGCGTCGTTTTTTCAACAGAACAAACGTTTCACAAATTTTTGTGCGGGGTATCGAAATGGTAAAAACACACAGTTTAAGGTCAGACTTAAAGTAACAAAGAATAAAGATATCAAGTAAATTTTTCGTGGCATTTTGCTGCTTTCCAATTATTGATAAGTAAATACTATAAGATAATAAATAAATGATACAGGGACTGGTGTCTGTAATGGGGATTCGGGGGGTGGAATGGTTTTCCCGTCTGGGGAAGGAGAGCATTTGAGATGGTATTTACAAGGTGTAAGTACAAATTTTTATTTTTATTATTTAAAATTCGTGTCAAGAGAAGTTTACTATTTGTACTGCTCAAAAATGAGATCTAAAGGGCAGCGGCCCTGCTTGCGTAAAAAGTGGATATTATGCTCCTTTGATTCAAGCGTCCGATTTCCAACAAGGCAACACATATTCATCAGATACGTATCTGGCAAAAGCTTTCAGCCAAAGTAATAAACTGTGAAACTGTTCTGCATACATATTCAAATGTGTGTTCTACATTACTTGACAGCCCTAAGTCCCAAAAGTTTGCTGCGGCAATCTTGGAATATCTGCTTCTAATTATACCTTAATTTGATCGGGCCTTAAAAATTGGTCAAAATATCTTTTTCAACTATACATATTCCTGGACGCGCAGTAAACTAATCTCTTATGTAATTCTGAATGTCTTCTTAAATTAGATTGTCAGTGTTGGAGTACCTGATCCAGAGAGCAGAGGAATATGCAGTCAAAAGCAATACGCTTTGTTCACCACTGTTGGTCGCTTTGCTGATTGGTAAGACTACAGCGAATTAAACTTGTCAGGACTCAGGACGTAAAACTGCCGATAGAATGAATCGTTCTGAAGAACGACCTTAGTGTCAATTTAATGTACTTTAGTTTGCTAAAAGGAGAGAAGTATTGATCTGGAAATTCTGAATCCAAAGACAACTTCGTTATGTAGGGATAATGGTGTATGCTTGCATATTTGTGCGAGGCGAAATGGCAGGATGCCCACTCATTCTCATGAACATGAAATTCAGTCCATCTTAACGGCCTGAGATATTCCAGAAACTTTGTGTTCGTTCTCTAAAGTCCGAAATGACATCTTTCTAGTTTCTAGCTCTTCACTAGGCGTAGTTTGTGGTATTCGACTGAGATCTTAGATTTATTTAGTTCCTAACTTCGAGAACAAAGTTTAAGAAGGTCTCGAGTTTTGACCTTTCGACTCAGAATGTCGACTATCGTGAGCTGGGCGCCATGCAGGGACTCAATATCTTATTGTTTACAACAGTTTATTCTGAAAAGACTGGCCAAATAAAAAAAACCGATAATGTATCTTCATGGATACTTATCGTTAGTATCCACAAGCCCGATAATTGATTCGCACCTGCTAGTACGATCGTGCACAACTAAAGCAGAACCTTGGACATTGTAGCCCGGTGGTCGCCTCAAAGTTGACTTTCGACTGTTGACATCGGGTAGTTTTCAAACTTGTGAGTTCATCACTGCGTAAAATGTTTGCCAAATCCGTCGGAAGCAGTAAAGCCTCTGGCATTATAGGACATTAATGTCGTTTCGAAAGTTCAGTAAGAGGGTGATTGGTGCATCTTGTTGGCGTTAAAACCTCATATTATTACTAAGTATTATTATTACTCTACTCCTGTACTTTAATCATGACTCATGTTTGTCTATTTAGGATTGTTCGTACATTAACTCCGGACGGTTACTTGTAAAGAAGTTTTAAATCCGACGCTTCCAATCTTTCACCTTGATTAATTAAATTGAAACTGATTTGTAAATAAATGACAGCACAATAAATGCAAATCTAAGCTACTGTAATTCCATGTCCTTTCTTTCAATGTAACGAAACTTCGAAAGAGCTCATGCACATTCAATACACCCCAAATTTTATAGTTTCTGTAAAGTTTCTCTATTTCGTCAAGTGTTGCGTTGTATTTTTCTGGCTTTAATTTCAAAGTTTATGGTACATACATAAATTAAAATAAAATAGCCTGAAATCTAGCTTGATTTACTAAACTAAGAAGCTGTTTTAACATTTTCAGTCATAAGTGGGGAAAAATTAATCGTGAAAACTCGGTAAATTTTTTGAACTGCCTTTAACGTTCATCATACGAAAAAATGAGCGTAGACAAGAGTATAGGTCATATTTGGTGACGGGAGTTGACCCAATGACCCAATACCCGAAAGTTAACTTTAACCTTTAAAATGTCTCATCAATTTCGAATAAGAAAAGCCAAGGAGTGAGATGGGGGAGCGTCTGCTTACGTTTTCCCCTCTCAATGTTATTCTCGCATCAACATCACCCTACTTCATAAACCCCACCTAAGCCACTTTGGAGAATTCGTAAGCACGGGACGAGTATAAAAGGACGAGTGAGATTCAACCCATCCTTCACTCTCCGCGTTTCAAGCACTCAAGTACTAGGTCAAGAGAGAAAACTCATCATGTCACCCAAGACTGGAGAAAAGGCAGAGAAGAACATTTCGGCGGGAGATGGGAAGAAGTGGATGGCGACTGAGTCGTACGCCAAATACATCTACAGGGTCTTGAAACAAGTCCACCCTGACATGGGAGTTTCCTTGGAGGCCATGTCCATCATCGACTCTTTCATCAATGACTTGTTCGAACGGATTGCCGCAGAAGCATCTCGTCTCTCCCATTACACCAAGAGAACCGCCATCACTTCAAGGGAGATCCAAATCGCCGTCCGGCTTTTGTTTCCTGAAAAAATCGGCGACCACGCCGTGGGGGAAGCTCTTAAAGCCTTGACCAAATACCAGTCGTCATCTAATTAGCCCATGACCAACCAACGGCCCTTTTAAGGGCCACCACATTTTCCAAAGAGCAAACTTTCGAACGATTTTTGGGTTGGTTGGTCCAATGTTGGTAACCAAATCCCTACAAGGTTAAGGGCGCTTGGGAGTGGGACGTTTTCAATTTATGATCCTGGGGAATACATGAGTAATTGAGGAACTAGATAGGGTTAGCAAGATGGATCATACGATTCTGAACGCAGTCAGTCTCGAAAATTCAAGCAAATTCATATTCTAAAGGATAGTACGAATTTTTTTAGAAACCACTGATTAACCTTTGTAGAGATACGAGGCTTATGAACTAACCTTATTTTAAAGCGGTCCGCCCATGAATTTTCTGAACAAAACTGCGAACTGCCTGCCTTCATAAAGTATTCGTGTCCACGAATTAACAACCACTTTGTCCAGAACTTATCTCCAGCGTTTTAGTTCATAAACCGAAAATTAAAAATTTTCAAACGCTGATGCCTATCAATGTATTGACTGGAGAACGAATGTCAACAAAGTTTGATTAGGTGTTTCTAACATTCGCTTGACATAAAATGTACAGGGTGTCTTCTTTTTTATTTTGACAGTTTCCGACGGTTCTCCTTTCTTAAAAGTGCGAGCTAAAAACTTGAAATTTGGAACATATACAGAGGAGTTCCTGGTTGGAGAGAAAAGTTACAAAATTACATCCGCGAGAGACCGTCAAAGTTTCTTAATAATAGTTGAGGTTGTTATACATTAGGTACAAATAATAAATGAGTGTATTCAAAATTAGCCAAACTTCCAAATATTTGGAAGCCGTAGTGTTTTTTCGAAAATGAAATTTTCATACTTTTGACACGCGAAACCTGTCGAAATTGCAGACCGCTGACGTTCAGTGAAAAATTATATTATAGATTTCGATGGTTTGGATTTGGATGGAGTGCGGACGTTGAAGCACTCCAAGTAGTCGTTCGTTTTCTTGGCGCCGAACAAAGTATACTTTTCAATACGCATTCTGGCGCTCATGAGTTCAAACACCTTCCACCAATTCTAAGTCTCTGCCAAAAATCCTCTAGATTTTTCAGTATTTAAATGCACATTTAATTTAACAGTGCTATTCTGGCTACCACATTCTAGGTCAAAGTTCACTCCCTTTTGAAAAATATGTATCGAAATTCAGGTTTGAATTGAATTCTAAACGGGAGGCAGTGAATATAATATTTTGCAATTCAATATAACCGTGAAGGATGTGATTTTGAATTTCTAATGTAGAACACTGGTCATTTCTGTCTCATTGTGTGTAATACTAGTTTTAGTTAGGTTAGTTACTTGCTTTCATTGTGGTCCAGAATTTCAGTTTTTGGTGGTGTTTCGGAAATTATAAAGAATCATTATCATTTCCGGGAACGCCCAAATTTTGTGGATACGCGGCGCTTATTTTAAGGTTTCTGGTACATAAATTGAAATATGCAATTTGCTTGATTTGCTAAGCAGTTTATCAGTCTGAAATGCGGAACAAGTTAATCCTGACACCTGAATACTCTGAAAAATTTTTGAGTTTCGTCTAACTTTCCCTGTACGAAAATTATGAAAATTTCTCTCCATGTAACCGACTTTGCTCTTTGGAAAATATGGTGGCCCTTAAAAGGGCCGTTGGTACGGGTTTTATTGATGGTAAATGTTGCTTTCAAGG
>JAQGCA010004117.1:0-10768 GCA_034698945.1 Protaphorura quadriocellata
TGTTAAAGGGTCACCACGATCTCTCGTGGGTTATAAAAAATCAATTATTTCATCTTTTGTTTAATGTTGAATGCCAACATTTATTTTTATTTATTCCAGTGCAGATTAAAATTAATTAATAAATTTTTTTTTTTTTTTGATCTGGACAGAAATGAAATAAAATAAATATTGGCATTGAAGCGAACTTTTTTTTACTCTTGTTATAGTTCCTTTCCAATTCTGATTTCGGTTGCTGGGGCATTCTTATCATTTCCTCGAAGTGTAATTTTTGAAATTTTTGAAAAAATGAATTTGCGTATGGACTAACCTAGAGGGGGAAGTCAAACAATCTTGCTCTTAGGTTTTAACATTTGAAAAATACACTTATATAAATTTACTTTCTCGGAATGTAACACTCAAAAACCTATTTTGCAAACGCCCATTTAACATCAAATAAATAAACGTTAACTCCTTCGATCCGCCGCTTTATGGATTGACATTTAACAATTCTTTAATTGTTTTAACGCTGTATTTTCAGTGAATGTGTTAAATACTTAGATGACGCATGACTGAATTCTTGTTGAATGTCTAAACTAAAATGTACTTAGAGGTACAGGATGACAGGAGAGACAACACCCGGCGCACTTTTGAAAAATAAGTCATGAACGAAAAATTTCTTTGAGAACCCAGAGTGATTGATCCTACCCAGGGATTCTTCACACAAAACGAGACCGAGGGATGTATTTATGTGAAAATGTTTTTAATTCTTGAGAAGAGTTTCTGAAACAACCTTGTTACGGAACCACACATGAGTGACAAGACGTCCGTAAGCTTCTAGTTTGTTCGGGTTGTATTAGTCCAGCAGCCATTTTGGCCATCTGCATTTATCGTGATGGTCCACTTGTAAAAATAACAATAATAGTCATTACAAATTGTGGAACGTGTGATGGCAATACTTAGGGGGTCATGGGGGTGCAGAACAAAACTGGAGATATATTTTTTGTATTGTACATAAAGCATATCCTTTCTTAGAAAAAAAACCGTTCTATGTAACAAAATTGAATTTTGTTTCAGAAGTTGCAGGTCGTCAAATGTATTTGAATTATGGCTAAGTAAGTACAAAAATAACTTGTAGTTACCAAGCCGATTTGCGTGGACAAACATCCAGCTCGTAGTACGAAAGTGAATCTTTATGAATTAGTGTTGGTCATTTTTGTAAAAAATGATTCGAAGACGCAAAAATTAGATTAGCTTGTTTTACATGAATGTACTTCTAGCTGTGCAAATGTAAATTACATGCAAAAATCATGCTGCCGCCCATTATTATTGAGCATTTGTTTATTTATCTCCAATTAGATGGGTTCTCACGAATGTTCGCTACCATAAAAGAAAAAAAAAATTAAAAAAAGAAAAGATGGAATGTTCACAGTATACTTACGAAAATTGGAATTCTCACTAACTACCGCTAGCCATGTTTACAAGAATTAAAAGTTAAAGCCACAAAAATCAATGTTTTGTCTCGTAATATTCAAATCTTAAATCCTTACTACTGCATCACACGTAAGTCACGCACAGTCAATAAAATGCATATCTTCAATTTTCTCCGGCTGCTTCTGATTCGCAGATTGTAATTTGGGAACAAATGGTTTTGGTTTTGACTCACCCTGTACTACGATATTCATTACCACAAACGACATAACTTTAGAATGACCCTCACGTGTAAATAAAAACTGAATCCCCGTACGTATGTACGTAATGATAATTTTTACTCCATATAACTGGACAATGCTATTTTCTTTATCGAACTCCATCCAGCTGAATTTCAGCTTCTCTATTACGTTGGGTTGATTCAGTTCCTTCATAACGTGTTGCAATGTCAGTCATTATTGAAAATAAGACATGGAAACCGCTAAAACCCTAGAAGTCAGATTGTGACGATACGAAGACGCAAAAATTGGATTTGCTTGTTTATATGCAAATGTAAAGTACCTGCAAAAAACGCTGGCGCCTATTATTACTAAACATTTATGTAATTCTGCATTTGCCTCTCAGATAGGTTGTAACGAATGTGTGCTACTACGAAAGATCAAAGCTCTCAAGAATTAGAACTCTCACTAACTACAGTTACATATGTTTACGGATTTTAAAAGTTAAAACCACAAAAATCGATATTTTGTTTCGGAATATTCAAATCTGTAATGCGCTTCTTAATTTCTTGTCGGGTTTCTTTAGTGGTGATTAGTTCTAAATTTCAAAAATTAGGGATACGTAGTAAGGAGTTGCCGCGAGTCGAATTTTGAAGGTTACACAAAGAGTCTACAGAACGAATATCTTCAACTTTCTCCGAATTCCTCAGATACGCAGATTGGCATAATGCAATGTGGGAACAACTGGTTTTGACCCACCCTTTACCATGATTTTCATTTCGGCAAATGATATTTCTTAAGAATGAACTTCACTTGTAAATAAAACCTGAATTCCCGTACGTACATAATATAAATTTTTACTACATATAATTATATTCTAATATCGTATTCTAATAAAAGTGTTCTCTTCTATTACAATACTACTTTCTTTATCGAACTCCATCCAGCTGAATCTGCAGCTTCTCTATTACGTTGGAATTCAATTCTTTGATAACGTGCTTCAATGTCTGTATTTATTAAAATTAGAACCTGAAAACCGGTAAGGCATATAATTAAACCTAGAAGTCAGGTTGAGTTACCGTTCGTTCAAGTAATCGCAATGGTAGAATGGGCAGTGTTGGCGTAAGAGTCACTTTGTGTCTATATCATGGCAACGAATTTCTGCGGTAATGAATTTTGATAACTCCATTATAGATTTTCAATTTCCGAAAAATAAATCTAGAAATAAGATGAGTTCAAGTGAAACATCTAAATAAAAAAACTGGCTTGATTCAATGCACAATACAAATACAGACCTTATATTCCATATTAAATAATTCTGCATTCGCTTAAATAATCCAGGTATAGACAATGCACAACAACAACACAAAAGAGGTATAATTATTGGGATAGATGCGATTTTATTAATTTCATGTGCAATTGAGATTGAGAAGACGCTAGATCGATAAAAATGAAAAGTAGGAAGTGGTCGTCAATCCGTCCCGCGTCCAACATTTTCATCCGATAGACTAATCACAGGATTTTTGGAGGTCACCGCCGTCCGCACTTGAACTTCTTGAATACTGAATATATCGTGTGTGTCAGAAAGTAAGTATTAATTGGCTAGTCAAGGAATAAGGTCTCGATCGAAGCAACATGAAATTTCGAAATTATTAAAATTTCAGGTCCAAGATGTTAGCGTTGGTGAACAAGTCGGCGAAACAGTGCCTACATATAAATTCGATGAATCTCCGCATAATCTCCTCCATTTAACTGCTAATTTAAAAATGTTTATTTCACTATATATTTTTTATGTATCAGGTTTCCAACATAGCAAAAAAATGTACTGACGATTTTCAACACTCCATGCTCCCAAATCCAAATGCACTCGCTAACCCCCATAATCTGAATTCCGACAAATTTACAGGCAGCGAAAGTTTAGAATTATAGAATTCTGGAACATTTCCAATGATTTATTTTAATCACATTACAATTTGAATCTTAATAATATAGTGTTATTCATTATTTAACATCGGTTACTACTACAGGAAATTATCTTAAAAGTAGAACTCATGAGCAGTTGTTGCTCACTTAAGTTGAGGTCACGATAGGGCAGTTCCTGGGCTGATGAATTCGAGTCAAATCCCAATCTTCACGAGTTATTTGTTTTTGATTTCAAATATTATTTATAGCATGAATCGAGTTTTTTTGGAAATACACAAACTGTGACACAAAGCATGTCCACTCTCGACTATTTCAACTTTGATCAATAGTAAACATTGCAATTTTTAAAGATACTTATCGGTAGTTCTTTGTAGTACGAAATCTGTATCTCACTTTTGGCTTAACATTTGGGACGTGGTTTACGCGGTGAACGAGGAGCTCGCTCTCCTCTGACGAGTGGTTGTAAACTGAAAGATTTCTCCGTTTACGCTGTCTATTTGAGTGCATGGTTTTTGGAGTTCAGGAACGAGTTCACATTGAACTAGTTCTTAGGGTCTAGGTATTATACCCTATGCCGGAATAATTATTATAAGGTCTGCTCGAACGAATGAATAAAAAAATTGTTATATTAAATGTACACAAGTCTGTCTAGAGTTCACTTACTGGGATTCCTGGTAAAAATTAGCGCGATTGACGATGTGAAATCGAATTTACTTTATTTGGAAGAACTAATGACAAAACGACAGTGTCATCTCCATGTAGATTTACAAAATTGCAGCTGAAGAGCACATGCATGAGATACTCACCGAGTATTCTGAAATAATGAATTAAACCTGTTCGCAGCACGGAAATTTTGTTTATTCACGAAATCGTTAAATTGTTAATTATTCATAATGGTTATCAGGTACAATAGTGTTCCGGAATTCGCCATACACATAGCATGCTAGAAGAATAGCTTATTTTACCGTATATTTTCTGACAAAGACAGGAGCCTCAATTTGAAAATTAGAAGCACTTATTTTGTCAATAAAGTCCATTTCAGGATTGTCAAGGAGGTAAACTAAATCAAATACACATAATCTCTGGGCTACCCAAACTTTGGAAGTTCGTAAAATAATTCCAGAAGAGTAATATTTGCATGGTCAGGATTCATCCGAACAACAAAGCCCAGTATTAGAGACTCATCTTGTATTGATAAATTCTATTAAAATTAAGGCACATGCACTCAATCAATGGCTGTGCTAACTGTAAATCGGTATTAGGTTTCTTACTGAAGGTAGTTCGATGTTCGCCTTCTCATTTGTTGTTTCCCGTGTCGTATCTCTCCGTACACAAAATGTTTAATATAGTAATAAGTACTCGCACAGTACTGACAATGGTTTACATATCTCGCGAAAATAGAGGTCACATTACGAAAATCAAGAATATTTAATGTTAAAATAAAATCCGATTTTGTAAAGCCATGATATTTATAGCCTGATGTCTAAATGCGTTGACAGATGACTTCTTAACCAATTCCGGACTACTTTTGAAGTTTGCAAGTTAATTGAGGTGTTTACTTATTCACCGCTGTCCGAGACTTGACCCAAGACTCGGTTTTTAAACTATTCTAAAATTGAGATATAAGTATTTTTATAATACAAAAATTGAACGGAATCGAGTTGATCAGAATTGATGGCATGAGCCGGTATTGAGCAGCTGGATCAGGCTACCCGTCCGTCTTGCTCTTTTCAAATGAAGATGAGAAGAACACGGAATCATCCCACGTCAATGCTATGGATTAGCACCATTTGTAATGACGTCTGCATTTTCTGACTGAACTTCTTAACTCCTCATATTTTCGCCAGTTTAGTGGAAGTGTTATTGTAGGCGTTTCAGTAAATTTTAGTAGTCATTGCGGATTAGTTGTCACCTCTTTGTGGGTTCAATCCCTAAATCAGCCGTGGAGTCTTGTAGTGGCTGTTACAACAAATTTCTTTACTACATAGATTTTTGATGAATATACCAACTGGGAAGTTGGCACCTTCTCTGAAAATTATCCTATAATATCTCCCAATGACTTACCGGAAATGAGTTAGTGATTTAGTGAGTTTAATATAGACATAGACGAAGTAGTTTAAAATAATCAGAAGCGCTCGTGTCAGTGGTGGCGGCAAAAACATAATCTCTATTCATATCCAACTTTGATATTTTATAGTAAAAATCCCACAAAATAAATAAAAATCACTATAAAAAGAAATCGATGATACCATGGATGAACTATACTTCACATGATAACTGTAATACAAATTTCTCCAAAGGACGCAATTTAATTGTGAAGGATTGAAACAAAAAGGATACATTTACGGTAATGTCTAGGAACTTCGTTCCATAAAATCTTGGTGAGATATTGTCAGAATTAGCACATTTCTCAGGAATGGTATCCAAGTACTAGGAAAGAGTCATTCTAAGTAAAACTTCTTTACAGCAGACAGCAACCACCATAAATCAGTAGGCTGGGCTGTATGTTAGGTTGACCAAAATATACACCGCATTTTTAAAAGTCAAAAACGGAATTAAGCTACTGAAAAAAATTAATTTTGGAATCCGAGCGAAGAGACGGTAAATAAACATGGACATAAGAAGATGCAATGCAGTCAGGATTGTACATAATCTGTAACATGTGAGGAACCGGTCTAGTTACGAAGCGCATTTATCAAAATAATTAAGTTTAAAATTTATCAACAAGTTCCATCTCGACTCTTGTCAAGAACTTCGTAAAGGAATGAGGATTTGATTTACGGACAACCTTTTTGTGCACCTAAGTATTAGTTAAGGATAAATATAATTCAATTGAATCTTTTGGGTACACGGACTTAAACATGCTTTCACTACGAAGAACCTTAATGCTGAAGTTGCGGGCACAGTTGGTTAATTCGGGATAGGCGATTTGAGATTCAACCAAACCCAACAAATTAAGGATAAGAACCTCACGAACACAGAATACCTGAATACTAATTGTACACCTTCATTGTCAACTTCAAATCTCATTGTCAACATGTCATGATGATGACTTCAACTCCCATACCCGGTGGCAGGAATTCCTGAATAAAAAAATCCGACCAAGGGTGATGACCATAATTGTTCCACTAACCTTTGTAATGGTACAATCCTTTAGTAATCACTCAATTGGCATTGATGTTTTAGTTTTATTTTGTAATCTACAGTGTGGTCATTACACCTCACAGACACGCCTGGTGTTCCTTGTCGAAACAACTCGGCAGAGAGATGATACAAAGATATCCGTCAAGCATACGAAGTACCAAGTAACGTTGACATGATCTCCCTAGTTTGTTAGTTACTCAATCAGCGAATAGCAATTTGGGTGTAAAATAATTTATTAATGTTTTTAACTCACAGGTTTCGAGTTTGAAACTACTCTTGCGATTACATCGGATATAAATTTATATTTAATTGTTAGTGTGGGTTTAATTGTCGGGGCTTTCAAATTGAGAGGAGATGGGAACTTTGAGAATTATTAGGGGCGCCGGGCGGTAGGAAATATTCTGACCAGTCATCGCCCTCAGATGGACTTCACGATTTGAAAATTTATTGCCACGGGATGGGAGTTGAAATCTTCATCTCGACATGTTGACAATGAGCTTTTGAATTTGACAAAGAGGGTGTACATATAGAATTTGTCTGCGAGATTCTTAATCCTCGGTTTGACTTCAGCTTACTCGGACAAAGTGGAACAGTCTGAAAAACTACCGCATTAAAGTTTCCTCAGATGAAATGCAGAAATCAGCAGTTCTTCCTCTATGAGATTAATTCAATGATATTACTGATTGATTACATAGAATAGTTAAAAGATCATTTATTTTATTAAGGGTACGAGTGGGTTGTCTCTTGAACGACTATTCAAGTTGACGGCTCATTTCTCTTCTGAGAACTCATCACAAAGATTTGTTGGTAGATTTTGGAAGTTAATTGTCGCGATAAATGCAGTCCATTACTAAACGGGTTATTTGAGTGAGTTATCCTGGCGTGTTCCTGATTTTGTTTACCTTCTGTTCGTTCTGGCGGATGAAAAGTCCCATTTTAAGATTTCCTTAAGTTCAACGCGATCAGCATTTTCATTGAATCGTTTCAGCCAAGGTTCAAGTGATATTCTCTATTGGTCATGCACCTAATGCCCTGCTAGTTACACGTGCATTATGTAGACGTTATTCCCAGTTGTCACTTCCAAGAAAGATGTCATGAATGTTATGCCGGACCACGCCTATCTGTGTCATTCTGGGACAGGGACACAAAGAACACAGGTTTTCAGATAAGAATGCGTGAGCCAACGCGTGAAAGCTGACAAATATTTTTGAATAGAGTATAAGGGTGTGCCCAACAAAGTAGGCACGAATATAATTTAATTCTCCCCAGGAAGTCACAAAATCATCTCAGCGTGAAGCCTTCTGGTCATCCGAAACAAGAACCTGGAGTCATACTCATAAGTATAAAACACAGATCAGGGATTACGAATTTTTCTTGCACTGTAGATTCAAACTCCAGCACTCCGGAAGAAATCGAATTCTTTAACGATGTTCTCCTGCAGGTTGCATTTATTGAAGTCGAAGGGTAAACTATGACATGAATGAAAATATGATAAATGCTAAAAGGCTAACAATGTAGTAGTCAAAAGTAGTAGATATTCGAGCTTACGCCCTTGAATGCAATAATTAAATATAATAAAGTTAGATCATAATTATTACATAAAATAGTGTATTTGCCCAGGTTCGCTGTAAATATTTCGGAATCGGCGAATAGGAAATTATGACCTCCTGCCATACGGACGAAGTGACCAACTCAAGAAAGTTATGAAGTTTGCTCAAGTTCAATGAATCATAATGACCCTTGGGACTTCAGAATTTAAAATGAGAAAATGCGATGCCCGAATTACTAGGAGCGCTTAATTCGATTCAATTTTCCCCAATTATGTATCCGGAATTAGCAGGATTTAATTACCGTCAAAATCAGAAATTTATCAACTCAGGTGAAATCTCATAAGACAAAGTGGTCCCAATTTAAAGTTGCACGCTTTCCATTCGATTCAAATTTTTGTATCTACTCAGTTATTTTTAGTTGCAATTCGGCACTGACAACTTTTTACTTCGATAGATTTGTTTGGGATTTTTGTAAAATAGTAAATGCGTGCGATCTTGCTGCTCACACTTTCTCAGAATTTCAAAAATTACAGAGGTTATTAATTTGAGCGAAGACTTAAATGTGCACCTGTTAATTGGAATTATTCGCTCACGATTTCTCAAATATCGCATCGAATCGCATCGAGATTGAGTTACTTGCCAATAGTTTTACTGAAGGTATTTCCAGAAACTCCAACCAGGTAAACCTTCTACAAATACGTCCATATTTTAATACGGCAATGTCATTATGACAAATGCTCAAGAACCTGACTGTATAGTAATATGAATGAGTAGATATTCAAGCGGTACGGTCGGAAGATTTTCTTAGCCGGTGGTTGGGTAAAACATTGGTCGGTTCGGTATCGTAAATATATGGTGGTGTTTTTTTCGCTTTTTGTTTTAATGGCCAGTTTACCAATTAATAAAATAAAATGATATTGCTCAATAAAGTAATGGGTTTACCTGTTTTAATTATTCTGCCCGCTCAGTAATTCAATCACAGTACTTATCTGTTAATTGATTTCCCTACATGCCAGACGGAGTTGATTTATAGCGCTTACGCAAATACTTTATTTTTCTAGCCTTCTATCATTGTTAATTCATGTCGCATTTTGTTATGGACTACCCTGTACAATAATACTGAATTATTATTAGCAATCCTCCCTTTCCTTTTCTCTTCTCCCAACCCGGCCACCGGAGTATTATTTAATATGAGTTTTAACGTCCATAGTTGTTTTCTAAATCGACTCAAGCAAGTTTTTGAATGAAATGTTTCACTTGAACTCAACCTATTTTTTATAGTGCTGGGTTCGGACCACCACCTTGGCTCCATGCCCATCATTATTATCATCAACTTCTCAGGAACTTTCACCACCAGAGTAGAGTTTGGTCATCCAAAGTATCACGTCATGGCATGTCACGTACAGCAATTACATTCGCTTGAATTCAAAGACGTCCTTTTGTATGCGGACGAATTAGCTGCAAATCATGTCTTGAATGGTTCGGCAGAGCTTACAAAATATTTATTAAGAAATGACATTTGTTGAAGTAGTTTACTATTTACTTCAATCACATAATAATTGGATTGAAAACGATATTACGAAAGAAGTGAGTGACCAACTCAACGAGGTTTGATGATTGCTCAAGTTCAATGAATCTACTGACCCGTGGACTTTCAGAATTTAAAATATTTCAGAGAAAAGGTGACATCCGATTTAGCACGAGATCTTGTTGGAATTCCATTGGATTTATTCCAATTTTGTATCCAGAATTAGGAGAGATTAAAGATTTTGTTACCCTCAAACTCAGATATTCATCAACTCGGGTGAAGGTAGTCACAATCCAATTCAACGCTACTGAATCGATTTGAAATTTTTCACTTATTTCAGAAACATTAGTCTTTAGTTCTAATTGTAAGTCGTTAATTACATTCAGGGTTTAGTTGGAATTTTTGTAAAATAGTAAATGCGTGCGATATTGTTGCTTACGCTTTCAGAATTCCAGAAAATACAAACGTTAATAATTTTAACGAACATTTAAAACTGCACCTGTTAATTGAAACCCTCGGGAATTCTCATCTATTATCTACACACGTACAGATTGCGTTACTTCGCATTAAGGAGTTTTACTTATATTTCTTTAAACTCCAAACCAGGTAACCCTTCTACATTGTCCATGTTGAGCATTCAAAATTTTTTATCTTCCATTCGGCATCGCTTTAAGAACACGTTTTACGCATTATTTTAGGCATGAGCAACAAGGGAAACAAGAGAAAACCTGTGCGCAAAAATATGTTATATTTTAAGTTATATTCTGTTCCATCGTTCGGGCAGTTCAGAAATGCAGTTACTGCTTCATAAAGATTGGCTTACATTACAGACACACTATTTTTTTTTTTTTTTTTTTTTTTTTATTTTTTATTCTTTTTTTAATATAAATTTTTAAATAATGTGTTTTGACGCGTGTGTGTCTGGGGCTTTGTCCACACAGACTTCATTTGTGATCCAAAATAGATGGCTTTCTAAACCAAGAGTTCGAAGGAACTGA
>JAQGCA010004118.1:0-10766 GCA_034698945.1 Protaphorura quadriocellata
TCAAATACAAAGATGTAACTATGATGTTAGCACACATAAAATCATCATTTCGAGAAAGTAATTTGAATTGTAATTTGGAATTGTAATTGCATTTTTCAATTACAATTACGTAATTGTAATGAAATTAATTACTTTTCCATTTTTGTCCACATAAGTGTAATTCTAGTTCATGGAAATTTCTCCATGTATTTGTAATTATGATTAATTACTACTATTACTATTGTTTTCATACCGACAGTAATTGATTTCATTGACTACCCAGATTCTAACCTGAGATCCTTAATTGGTGAATTGATTTCAAAATGAGTGAATTCAACGGCGATCCCTTCCTGACCGTGAAGATGGTGTACGATGAGGATGAGTAAGTTGACGTCAAATATGAACGTTTTGATTCGGAGCTGGAATCCAATGATGTCCGTGACCCTGTCCCGAGTCCTCAGACAATCTCCTCCGAAATTAATTCAGGAATAGGAATCCATGAGTCGGATATTCTCCGGTATGACAACGCCTGTCCCACTTGTCGAGAGGTCATCATGAAAATAACTGCGCACTTGACTGGCAACCTTTGTCCCATCGTAAATGGTAAGGAAAATTTAATATAAATAATACAGTGTAGATTTGTCCCACTTTGGTGCGAGTGTGCGGAAGGACGGTCTGACAATTTGAATAAATGACGAATTTATGAATTATTACACTTTGCAGATGGAATGGGTGGATCTGGACAGCTTGAGCCACCGGAATATATTGTTGACACGGATTCCATTCTTAAAAGTGAGCCGCAATATGATTTTGAGAAGTTGGAGGCACGGGATTCCGACAGCAATGACCCTAAAGAACCTGGAACCCACGGTTCTGTCAATTTAGGACAAGAACAATACAAAGTGCTTAGATTTGATACTGGACTGTGCAAACTGGAATGTAAGTTTTGTGAGAAGTGTGTCCAGGAATTAAGAAATCACTTGAAACTCAATCATCCTCAACTTCAATGTCAACCGACCTATGACTCTCAAATCATTGACCTCGCGACGGAGTCTAGTGCGACATCGACTGAGAAGTCCGCAGTTCTTGGACCCTTGAAAACCCTAGACTGTGCCAGTGCAGAAGCAAGTCGATTTCGACTGTTCCAGCACTTTCGAAAACTCATTGGCGAGAAAAATACGAGCTGTTCGATAGACGCAAAAATAAAGAAAAGAACGACTCAAGATTCCAGGCGCGCAGGATATTCGGCAGAAATGGATCGTTCTGGACAAGAATTGGACCAAATACCTCATAGTGGAGATAAACAAGCAGTGATATTTCGAGCTCGAGGGAGATATGGGAAGATATCTCGAATTGCAGACAAGATGAGTCAAACTATAGAAAATCCCACAAAATTAGATCAAATCATGAGTGAATCCGGAAAAACGGTTGATACTGTGGAAGGACTCCCAAAGTTGAGCAAACCGCCTACGACGACACGGATTTTGGAAAAACCGTTTGAATGCAGTTTACTTGAGGAAAACGGTGGGAAAGAGTTGACAGAAAATGTCGTGACTCGTACCGTTGACAACCGATCCCCAAAAGACGTCAGAGTTCGTTTACCAAGAAAGGAGAAACGATTCAAGTGTGAATCATGTGGAGACATCATCATCTTTCTAAATGAGCAGAATTTAACTCGACATAAATTGGAAATAATCATAAACTGGAAAAATCAGACTGCGACTAGTTTAATCACACACAAAAAACTAACACGCAAATGGAAGAATGGATACAAGTGTGACGTGTGTGAGAAGAGTTTTTCAACCCCATCAAATGTGATTCGTCACGAGAAGACACATACAGGACAGAACTTGCTCAAATGTGAAACGTGTGGAAAATATCTCGCTGAAATGCGTAACCTAAGACAGCACAAAAAATTACATACGGGAGAAAGGCCTTACAAATGTGAGATATGTGGCAATTCTTTTGTTGAGGCGGGCGTCCTATCCAAGCAAAAACGCTGGCATACACGGGGAAAATCTTAAAAATGTGAAACATGTTGAAATAGTTTGACGTAGAATGCGAATTAATAAATCAAGTTGTCGAAGTTGTCCAAGAAATTATTGTTGTTGAAATAATTAATTCGTTAGTAATTAGTTACTTTGAGATAGTTCAAACAATCTGTAAAATATGTGCAATTGGAACTTAGAGCGATGCGGTGACTTTTCCATTCCAGGGGTTGTTCCTGTTGCAAAGGTCGAAACAAACATCTCGTGAAAATATAAATGTCACCAAAATCAGCTAAATATCGACTTTCTCCAAACCGGTCCAACAAAATTTTAAAAATTGCATAAAATTATAGCAAAAAAGGTGGGATCGATAGAGTTTCCGAAATAAATTATTTTGAGTACGTTCTTGTAACCAAGAGACTACTTTGTAATGCCGCATTTTACTTAGGTAAACACTCTTCAGCAGAATTTTGAAACCAAATATCTCTCTAGATTCCAAAAATACTCTACAAAATGCGTACCTCAGTTTTGGTCCGACTTCCCTAATCGGGCTGCCGAAGTCGGGCAAAGTTTCAAAGTTCAGTCTTATTCAGATGTGTTGCCAGGTCAACAATTCATTAATACAATTAACGAACCACTGCAGAAACGTTCCGAGCTCTTGAACATCAATGATATTGTGTTATGCCGTGTCGCATGTAGTTAGCCATTCCATTATTTTGTGCAAGATTTTCAATGTTGCAAACGCATCTTCCAACGATCCTTGCAAAATGGAAAGGGATGTCTGAAGAAGAAGAATCAATGTGATCCAAGAATTTTATTTACTTTTTAACACAAAGTAGTAATAATGGTGTCGAGTCCATATTCGATGGGTACACGTTATCGGTGAGAACTAATGAATTGTCCCTTAATTCAATATAAAGCCCTAACGATTCTTGATTCTTTCCATTCTGTTAACAAAAGAACCGGACTAATTACAGTCTAGTTTCCAATGGTTCTTATTTCTTAACCGTGCGAGCTAAAAACTTGAAATTTGGAACATGTACGGTCCAGACATTGTCATTCATGAAAAAAAATGTAGTTTCCAAAATTTTCTACAATGTCGAAGATATTAGATGTTGAAGTGGATTTCAGGATTCGAAAAGTTTCCGAGGACTGTTTCTCAAAAATACACTTGCCAAGGAGATGAAAAAGGATGGAATTACGGTATCTCGCAGCACAGTGACTAACATACTCATCTCTGTCGGATTTTGTCGAAAAAACAGAAATATCGGGCTCCCATTTCCCGCTGTGGAGGAAAAACCTCATCGACGTCCCTTAAAAAACAAGCAAAAAGTGAAGTTTGCAAACGATTTATGGTTGTCGGTGCTATGACTGGTCGTGGAGTCATCCCTCTCATCAAGGTGCTCCAAAATGTAACAACTAGGGTTGTGAGTACGGAAACATTCCCGATAAATTCCCGGGAATTTATTTATGCCCGGCGGGAATTTATTTCTCCAAATTTGAAAAAACGTTCAGCAATAGACTGTACATACAAATATACGTCGTTCCCACTAATTTGGCACGTCCTGTGGGGTAGGAGTAAGTTGATTTATCCATATAATTAATTGTCTAGCCAGACAGTCAGTTTCAATTGACATTTGCCAAGACCACTACAAAAGTAATAATAATTCTAACAATCAGTTCGTTGAAATCGGTTAGTAGAAATTGTCACCCGGTTTCGGGTCATACAAAGATTGAATGCTGATGCAGAAACTGTATTATCGTTCATTCCGTTGGTATGGGCAGAAATAAATCAGACGTACATACTAACTTCACCCATTCTTTGGAAGAAAAGAAAATCATCGTCAAATGCAAGTTTTGTGAATCAAACCTGCAAAATGCTTCCAAGGTGACGCAATATTTGCTGAGACAGTGTAAAATAGTTCCACAAAATGTAAAATCGTCCGTTAAACGGCAAAATACATCTGAATTTCAAACTCAGTCAGGTAAGTCTAGCGATAGTAGTTATATATAATTTTATATATAAATAAATTCCATGTCTACCAAATTATAAATTGCAACGTAACAATAACTTAACTTGAAATTACAAATTGGTTTTCAATTACAGTGACAAATTACAAATCATATGTGGTTTAATTAATTGGTGGGCGATTAAATGTACAAATTGAACAATCACACAATTCGAGACAAAAGTTTGAAATCACTGTTAATTGGATTCGAATTTGGAATCGGTGTTTTGCTTATCTCTGGAATTTGTGATACAATTGCATTTGTTCAGAATTGATACGCCATTACAAATGTCTATTTAACCAATTTATTCAGGTGGATCCCCTGAAGTAATTCAAGTCGAAAGACCAAATCTATCAAGTTTTAACGCTAAACCGACACATCCACAAAGCCCGAGTTTTCCGGAAGTGATTATTTACAAGAACCTGAGATTGAGACTGGAATTAGCCGGTTCAAGAAATTCAGAATCGGAAAACCTATCGCGAGTTACGTTATAAATACGCGCATTATTACCTTTCTAGACGGTTTGGCTATGCTGGCACATACTATTTACGTCATAACATAATAGAATGTTTACTAATTTGTCTGCGGCAGAAACACCTTGTTTGTCATAGTAAAATACCTTATTTTATGCATGGGGATCCAACCGAAGTAAAATATAGCGTAAACCAAATAAACTCCCAAAGTTTCCGGGATTTTTCCCGAAATGTTTCCTGGGAATATTCCAAAAAATAAATTCCAGGTAATCTTACAACCCTACTAACAACTATCTCGGAATACTTCATTCAGCACGTGTTGAAACCAATTTTGAAAAAAAAAGTTCCAAAATTATATCCGGGAGATACCGTCAAAGTTTTTCTCCACCATGACGAAGATTCGTCGCGCGCATCCGGGAAAACCACCCCCTGTGCAGAAGACTTGAGGTCAAAACTCGGAGTGATCATTCCGAGGGCAGAGATCCTGTCAAGATCAATGACGTCAGTCCCACGGTTTTTTTTGGATTCGGTTTCCTAATAGAGAAACTTGTGTACCGACAGGGTTCCGCACGAAATGACGTTTGAAAACTTTTCGAATCCTGAAAACCACTTCAACATCTAATTTCGGAAATTTTTGAAAACTACAATTTTCTTTCATAAATAGTAACTTAAGGCACCATATGCATTCCAAATTCAAAGTTTCTAGCTCGCACGGTTAAGAAAGGAGAACCATTGGAAACTGTATAAATAAAATAGAAGACACTCTCTCTAACGTCACACAAGTTTGTCTTGCACTAGAAAATAGGAATTAAAAGTAGCAGCAGGACATGCAGACGAATGACATAAGAACAAAGTAAACAAAAACTGAAAATACCAACTATGACCATTCAAATTAATATTTGAACAGAGTTGTATAACTCAGGTATGGTATTATTATGAGAGTGTAGTAATGGATACGTCAAAATAAAATGAATTTTGAACCTGCAATAGCATGGTTAAGGCTTTCCATCCGTAGATGTAGACGATAATCCACCATTTGAGAGAGAATGTGTGATATGTGAATTCAGTCATCCCGCAAGTCAGGAGAGTCAATAAGTCCAGAGTAAAACCCCCACTGTTTTAATCTTTGGTTTTGGTAATGTAGAAGAAAATGAGCTAAGAACATGTGATCATGTGAATGCGTATTTTATTAACAGCACCAGGCCAGGAGTCCTCACATTACTGTACAGCCGTGATTAAAAATCACATCAAAATTACATTAAAATCAGAATCAATAAGGAAAACATCTTTCGTTCTTTCTCCCTTTGCATTTTCTACTCCAAAAGCATTTTGGCTTTCTGCATTTTTACAACTTAGAAATTATTGGGAAAATTATTTCTAACGTAGTCTTAGGAGTTTCAAATCCTATAACATACAAAAGACATGAAAGGAGGAGCGTAGAAAATTAAATGTAATAACAAAAACAGAATTCTAGTAATTACTCTAGAATTATTTCAATAATTAGAATTAGTAAAAAAAAAATGCTAGAAGTCGAAATAGTGCGTTTTTTGCTTTTGAGGAACTGAGAAAAGTATTACACAAATGTCTGCACAATCTGTCCAAAATTCCAAAGAATGAGAAAATACTTTTGAAACCTCGAGTATTTAGAATATTTTCACATATCTCACCAATATTTTTACACTATTGACATATTTTTAGGCTCTCGTGTTGATGAGTCGTTAAATGGTAAGTTAAAGTACCAAGCTGACCAAACAATTTGAGACAGTATTTACACTTATAAGGCTTTGCCAGTATGAGTTCTCATGTGAGACTTTAAATGCTGGGATTGTGTAAATGCCCTTAAACAGTGAATACATTGATAAGGTCTCTCACCCGTATGAATTCGTACATGTTCCTTCAAATGTGATGAGGTGCGAAATGATTTTGGACAGGAGGAGCATTTGTAAGGTTTTTCTCCTAAATGAATGAGTAAGTGTGTGTCTCGGGCCTGTGCCTGACCGAATGATTTCCCACAAAATGCACATTCAGAGAGTCTTTTCTTGATGAGAGTGCTTCCAAGGAATTTCCACTTACGTGCAACTGAAGGAGATTTTGGGCTCTTATCGGAATCAATTGTTCTCTTGTCATGAGTCAAGCTCATGTGATTATTTAAATGGTTTAAACTGGCAAAAAAGCCGAAACAAATCAGACATCGATATGATTCAACAATATTTTTTGCAGGAGATAAATCAACATTAACTTTGTCTGTTTCCTGGATTTCCTTCTTGTCATGGGATTTCACATGATTTGTTAAATAGTTCTTCTGAGTGAACGATTTTGAACAAATCAAACACTCGTACGGCTTCATTTGATTTATGAGTGCAATCTTCTCATCAGGGGGAGATGAATTCGAAATACAGTAAGATTGTTTTCTTTTCTTGGTTTCTGTGCACTCGGAGTCCTGTGTTTTCGGAACTTGTTCCGACTCCGGATTCTGAGTTTCTTCTAATTTTTAAAGAATGACACGGGGTTGAATCTCACGTCTGCTCATTTCGTCCGCTGTGCTAAACGTATAAAAAAAACATTTTCATACAATATTCAAAGGAAAATACATTTCTAGACTTCCTCTGCCAGCATAGAGTTTATGTGAAATAGACTAACGCAAACAACTGAACAAATTCTAGAACGTCATGGGATAAATGTGCATGAACCGAATAGTCATGAAAATCGCACATTTTCCTAAACAGAATTGTGGGAACTACTTGACACCGGTATTTAAACATTTCTGTCTCACAAAAATAGTGGCAGATTTTTAGAAGCCGATCCCTGGATCGAAGCAGACGTAAAAATTTACGTATAATATTGCTGAATAATTGAAGCTCACAATTTATTTAAGAAAGATATGAATAATGTCACGAATGAATGGACAACACAACGGAGTGTATTTCATCAAATGTAGTCAAGTTCTCAAAGTTCAGATGTCAATAATAAAAGCTTTTCAGATAAATTGTTACCTGGTATTTTTTCCCACCATCTTAAGAAATGGAATTTCGTTTCCGGCTTAGAAATTCTGCTTGAAGTCATCCTCACACGGGTTAACGTCACGTCTTTTGCGCTTTCGATTTGATTCACTCTTCTTCATCCTTCCAATTCCGATTTATTTCGAAAACGAATATTTTTGAGACTGTGGAAGAATTAAAACAAAGATTGTTCCTTGACTCTAAGCTTCCTTCCCAGTCCTCCGCATTCAAAAGTCTTAACTTCTTTGACAAACTGAATGCGTTAAGAGAAACACAAAAGTGAAGGGATTTTGGGTCAGGAGGATGTGGTAAAAATAATTTAATTTTCCATGCGTCTGCAGTGTCGTCCGGCTTACCGGACCTTACCATTTTGTGAATACTATGTGTGCCCAAGCCGTGAATTTTCAAAAAATAATAAGCTAATTACTTCTAATAGAGACTAAAGCGTGTTTTGAAGTTTGAAAAAAAAGACAACCGTGGATGTGAGCCTTTAGGATTACGCACCTGTTTCAAGGAGCACGATATTCCAATATTTGTCACTGAGGAATACGAATTCTTTCAAGAGTCAGGAATGAAATAAATCGACTAGCTTGGATTTGTTTTTATTAAAGTCTATCAATGCACAGCGCACAAAATTCATGGTGGGACGTGGGACGTAACTTCTGCCCCTCCCCCAACGAAAATTTCAGGGTAGGTACACAATGTCACAAGACACAGCAAGTGTTAATATGACCTCACCAGGTGACCTCTAACCCAAGGTCACAAGAGGTCACATGCAGTAAATGTTGACGGATTTCAACAAAATTTACAAGGTACAAGAATCACCGAGTGTTAATATGACCTCGCCAGGTGACCTCTGAGGTCACCAGAGGTCAAATTTCAAAAGTTGCTCAGAATGGTCTGAAACGTGCATAAATGCAATAAAAAGTGGGTTTTAGAGGGTGACCTTGACCCATGGTTTAGCTATGTAGCTATACCCCGTTTCTGTGTGTTGCTATGAAGATTTCTATTTGGTATTAAGGCAACACATATCTACTTGGTCCTTAGAGCGTTTATTTTCATTGTTAATAATATAAAATAAAGTGAGACGTTCGAGGCAATCATATACATATAACACGACATGTATTTTATTAACAGTACACGGGATAACGACATTAGTTTACAGTCTTGACTAAAAAATACGAGAGTTTTGTTTTTTTCAAACTTACGACTTTATATATAATAGAAATGATCTCCTACGTCGAAATGGGTATTCGAAATTATAATCACATACAGAACGTACGATGCTAGGAGCGTAGAAAATTATATGATTACATATACATTAAAGAAATCCAAATAATTACAAATACTTCCCAATTAATAAAAACAAGCAAAGAGTAGGAATGTCGTTTTGATTATCGAGGAATTGAGAAAAATATACAACTATTAACACAGTCTGTCCAAAATTCCAAAGTATGGTTAAATATTTGACGGCACATTGGTTTTTTAATATCCTCCAAAACTTTTGACATATTTTTTAGTTTCTTCTCCGGATGAGTTCTTAAGTGGGAAGTTGAATTGGAACCAGAACGAAACACTTTGAGACAATATTTACACTCATAAGGTTTTTCACCTGTATGGATTCTCAAGTGACTCTTTAAGGCATGGGATTGTGTGAATGCCTTTGAACAGAGTGAACATTTATAAGGTCGCTCACCCGTATGAATTCGCACATGAATCTTCAAATATGTCGAGTTAAGAAAAGATTTTGGACACGAGGAGCACCTGTAAAGTTTTTCTCCTAGATGAGTCAGTAGGTGTCTGTCTCTATAACTTGAATATCCAAATGATTTTTCACAAAATCCGCATTTAAAAAGGCTTCTTTTGGTAAGAGTGCTTCCATCCAATTTCAACTTGCGTTGAACTGTAAGAGAGTTTTGGTTCTCATTGGAAGCAATTGGTTTCTTGTCGTGAGTCAACCTCATGTGATTAATTAAATAATTCAACCTGGAAAATGATCCAAAACACACCAGGCACCGATAAGATTCAACAATATTTTTTGCAGGAGTTACATCAGCAGTAATGATGTCTGTTTTCTGATTTTCCTTCTTATGAGATTTCATATGATTTGTCAAATGATTCTTCCGACTGCATAATTTAGAACAAATTGAGCACTTGTAAGGCTTTGTTTCGTTTGAGGGACTAGGATTCTCATGACGAGCGAATAATTTCGAAATACCACTAGGTTGAGCAGCCGAACTGGTTTCAAAGTGATCAGCCATGACGTCAGTTGAAGGTAGATTTGCCTGTTAAAAATATTTCGGAATAACGTACGCTTACAAATAACTCAGAAATTAGTAAAGTCGGAATGAAAACTTTTTAAGGAACGCTGTCTGCCCGAGAAATTAAACCCTCATCCTAGAGCAGATATTAAATAGACAAAGTAAGCACGCGAATGACCAATGGGGTAATTGGAATCACACTCACCAGAATGGAGCGTCATTAATTTACTTTACTACCTGGTTAATATCTCAAAGCAAGTGTCTAAGCTAAATCGTAATTCAGTTTCATCGTGTAAATCGTAAGTCAGAAGGTTAAGAAATTCTGCTTGAGTCCTCCTTACACTGCTCACTCTGAATTCTTTTTTGCTATCGATTTGATTCACTCTACATCGTCCTACAAATAAAATTTATTTCGAAAACTAACTTTGAGACTGTGTGGAATAATGAAGTTAAGTATTGTCGGTTGACTTAAAACTTCCTTCACAGGTCTCCACATTCAGAAGTCATAGCTTCTTTGGCAAAATGAATGCGTTGACAGAAATACAAAAGTGAAGGGATTTTGGGTCAGGAAGGAGGGAATGGTATAAATATGATTTAATTGCCCATGAGTTATAAATATGTGTGTAAGTACGGTATCGGTCATAGGACCTTACCAGTTTGTGAATTCTCTGTGTACCCAAGCCACGTAATTTTATATATTCAACTTAAAACTCTAATGTATAGAGAAAGATGTGAAATGAAGCTAATGGTACGAAATAGGCAATACATATCAGACACCCTGTATCTCTAAATTCAGCTTAACTTAACTTCAGCATAACAACTTAACTTACTGTTAAAGTCATTTGAACCTGTTCAGTTAAAATTCCCGCTTTATCAGCTGAACAAATTTTTGGTTCGTGGGCAACTCGATATGAGCGAGGTGACTCTTCACTAGAGAAGATGCTCTGCGCGCATACAATTAAGCCAAGATATCTTAGGACCAAGTAACGTGCGAACACCAACCCGTACAGGTATTTGGCATTACGTCGACGAGGAATTGAACCATGGGTCTGCCGG
>JAQGCA010004119.1:0-10764 GCA_034698945.1 Protaphorura quadriocellata
TACCTCAACTCTTCTGTTCGTCTGACTGCAGCGATAGCGAAGCAGAATGGGAAATATAACATTACGGTCAGAATGCTATATTACTGAGAGCAAGTTGGCTTTTAATATGTCTTTGGTTCGATTGAAATACATAAGGCGAGCACGATTAACTTGTAGTTAAAGTTGTTTCGAAGCATCCATCTGCATGTGGTCATCCCCATCTCTTAACGTCATGTGGTCATCCCCATCTCTTAACGTCATGTGGTCATCCCCAGCTCTTAACGTTATGTGGTCATCCCTATCTCTTAACGTTATGTGGTCATCCCCATCTCTTAACGTTATGTGGTCATTCGCATCTCTTAACGTTATGTGGTCATTCGCATCTCTTAACGTTATGTGGTCATTCGCATCTCTTAACGTTATGTGGTCATCCCCATCTCTTAACGTTATGTGGTCATCCCCATCTCTTAACGTTACGTGGTTATCCCCATCTCTTAACGTTATGTGGCCATGTTTGGACTCGGAATCATCGTGCTGAACACATATGTGCTTTCATAATTCGGGATAAAAATATATTTTTGTTACGGCTAAACCAGTGTAGTTATCGTTTGTATTAGTGATGTACCGAAATTTGGTTTGACCGAAATTTTCGGCCGAAACTGAAACCAAAACCAAAATTTTGGTTTCGACGAGTGGCCGAATCCCAAATTTTGGCCCCGATTTTAGGCCGAAATCGATAAAAATTCGGCAAAAATTTCGGTTAACCGAAATTTTGGTTTCGGCCACCGGCCGAAGCCGAAATTTTGTTATTCGGCCACTGGCCGAAAGTCGATTTCGGTACATCACTAGTTTGTATATTGTCACTTTTTTTTGCTTTTTGATCAGTTGTAAGCGACCTTGGTACGCACCGGGAGATTTTTCTTGGACTAAGTTCATGAGTCAGCATAACCGAACTGAATGATATCTTAAAGTCACTATCTACAGGTTGATTCCTCCTTCTTGAACCAATTTTAACCAGAAATATGAATGAGTTAGAATGATTGGAATGTCTGGAATTTATTTTTTATACAACAATCCGAATCGTAGTAAAAACCGACCGGGAAAATATCAGCTCCCGCCAATAAATCACGCCGAAGTTAACCCGCCCTGAATTGGACACCACCATAAAAAGACTTTCCAGAAGACCTTCCACGGCCTGTACTCTCACTTCTCAGCTTTTGTTTATCAGACCAAAACCGAAAAAATTCATCGGACTCACATCTGGGGTCTCTCTCTATGAGATAATACTAATTATTTTTTACTTTCATCCCGCCACCGCCACCGCCACCGACCAGTAACGAGTCACCAAACTTCTCTTTTTTCTCAAATCCAAACTTTTCTATTTTTTTTTGTCTTTAACATAACAAATATCTTGGTTTACCGTCTGACTCTTGTACGTGGATTAATGCCTCATCGAAAATCATTACTAACTTCGACTTTTTCCAGCCAGCCTCGGTCCATAAAACATGGGAGATGGGTTTTGGGTTCGCCTTATGTGGCGGTTGCGGTCATAAACATTGATTTTTTTCGAAGTTTTTAATTGGAATTTTGAACGGATAGCACGATTTGATAGGCATTCGTATTTTCAATAATTTCGCTGTCAATTTTTCGGAAGAAAAAATTATTTTCGTCGCCATCCGTCGCAAATCCTGAAGTACCCGTTTTTGAGAACTTCGGAGGGTCGCGGTTTCGGCGTCTTCTTCAAGCGGACCGCTTTCGCTGACGAAGTTTTTCCATCAAATCGAAGTGTACGACCGATTGTTGACCCGGTAATCTCATATTTCTCTATAAGCGGATAATTTCAAATGCAATTTTCTGAGAAACCAAGTTTGGAGAAGTTTTTTACGGTGGTATCCTATTCAGGGCGGGTTAATTTAGGCGTGATTCATTGGAGCGAGCTGATATTTTCTGCATCGGTTTTTACTACGATTAGGATTGTTGTATACAAAATTCCAGACATTCCGAAATCATTCTAACTCATTCATATTTCTGGTTAGAATTGGTTCCAGAAGGATGAATCAACCTGTAATTCACTAACCGTATGACGTAGACGTTGGTCAGGCTAGTCAATTTTTTTTTTACCCCGGCACTATATAGTTGTCTTCATTTTTGGCAGAAATAGGTCTGCTTGGGCGTTTTTCGTATTTGAACCCGTTACACCAAGCTAAAAATTTGGAACCCACTTTGTGACACTATGAATGGACAGAACACAAGTCCCGTAAACGCTCTGCAAAATTCTATGGGTTTCGGTGGCGGATTTCCTTTGCAGCAAAAAAAAAGTAATCACCAATCTCTGCTCAAAATAAGACTTTTCCAGGATAAACATCAGAATTAATATGAAAAGTTGAATCATGATCGAATCCGTGGGTGGAATCTCATGAATTTCGGTGTGCGCTCCTAAATTAATTTCAGAATTTTGGTATCCTTTTAAGAACAAAAAGGAAAGGAATTATTGTTCAACACTCGTAGTTCTAGAGACAAAGGGAGCTAAACCGAACACCGGAGTTTCAGTTGTGAAAATAATTAGTTACTGGTTGTGGTTGTTTATATTTCCAGTAACCTATCCATTCACCACGAGCTTATCAATAAGAGAATAATATAATATTAAATGGGGTACACATGAATAAAATCTGGGTAATGATCGTCGGTGGATAAATAGTTAGATAGGTATACCATTATTGGGCGAGCGAAGTGAACGAAGTGAACGGAGCGAAGTTTCTATGTTCGACTTGAAGTCATTTTGTTTGTACGCGATGTTTGTCAGTTTGTCGCTTCTGCAATTGTTGTCTAGCCGACGACCTATGTTTACGAATATTTTGTCAACACCCAATTCGAAAAAAAAACAACACCCAATTCGAGAGTCAAGTCAATTGCATTTGGTTTGTACGCGATGTTTGTCAGTTTGTCGCTTCTGCAATTGTTGCATTTGGTTTGTCGTGCAGTATGTCCGTGCTGTTCTGGCTCTACAAATTATTACCGTGATCAGTGAGATATAGTATAGGGACAGTAGGGAGTTTCGAAACTGATTAGTGAGAGTATGGATGACAATAATCTCAAAAGACGCCTGGATAGAGAACGTGTTGCAGCTAAAAGAAGTCACGAGACCGTTGAGCTTAAAGGGCAACGTTTGAAAAAGGTTAAAGATAGGATTGCGGGTAAAAAAAATCTGGAGAGTGCATGTTGGCCAAATAGAGCACCGTTTGAAAATAGATAGCAGTACTGGTTTGCACACTTCTGTATTTTCATTATTATAAACTTGAAGAAATATGAAAAATACGTTAGGTACGTAATAAGGGCCGACGTTTTTAAACTATGGAATTTTTAAAACTCTTAAGGACGGGCCAGGCCGGGTTCAAATTTTCGAAAATTTTAAGGGCCGGGCGGAGAAGACTTGTAGGGTCGGGCCGGACAGGGTCGGCAGAATCCGGGCCCTTTTCACCTCTAAGAGCGACGAGCTACTCATAAAAATAAAATCGAATAATAGCAAAATTGGCAAAACGTAGTTCGCATTCTGATCAAAACATTACGAGAGAGTGGAGTTAACGTGAGTTTTACTGAAAAGACGCTTGGATAGAGAACGCTTTGCGAGCTGTTAAAAAAAGGCAAATATATAGTTGGGAAAACATTATTATTTGCTTGAAATCACGGGACGACGTACGCTTCGCTTCGCTCGCCCTTCTGTGGCGCAACCCTGACGGGACGACATACATCCTAGTTTATTTATTTAGATGTTTAATTCAAATCAGTGGACTGCAAGTGATATTCATCAGTGCAGAGGCAGACCCTAAATCACATAGATAAAGATACAGTAACCTAAACCTAAACATAAATAAGGAAAGATTAAAAAAATAATCAAGCTTGGGAAAAATTAAAGTTTGAATAACGACAAAATTATAGTTTTACACTACATATTCTGCATTCAGGCACAATGCCGACCGGCAATGCAGTTCCGAGTTTGACATCAGCAAAAAGCGAGATAATATGCATTTTGTAGAGCATCTTCTGAAAGATCTAGGGAACTGTTGTAACGGTTTGACTCCCCTTTGGGCTGTTCCCTTTGAGACTCCTATGCACGTAGCGCCGTTGACAAGCGTTTAATTATAAATCGGCGTGGAGAACCGGATTTCTCAACCGTTTTCGACTAAAACACGGACAAAACATTTTTCTTTGAGAAATCCATTGTTGCAATATTTTTTTCAATATTTTCATGCAAATTTTAAAATTTTCTTTGACAAGTTTAGAGAAAGTTTTTTTTACTGTCGAGTGTCGAGGCATTTGGAGAAAAAAGTTTGAGTTTTGTCTTCAAATGCCTTGCAGGTGAAAAATCAACTTCAAAATCAACACCTTATGGAAAAATGTACGCCGTTGGAACTCCTTGAATTTTTAATATGTTGTAGCCCTTGTGATTCTGACCCACTTTTGTGGAGGTCCTACCCTCAAAAGTCTGACCGTTTGGTCGCTAAAAATACGGTTGGGCACTTTCTATGTCGTAGAATGGCTTTCACTTTCAGGCTAAGTACTTCCCTCGTTGTATGGATTTGATACTGGATCCACTCCGCGCTCTTGAACTCCACTCCCATTCTCTCGTGTCCTGAGCCGAGTATCCGAAGCCAGCCTCTCGGTCTCACATCCACATCCACTCCGATACAATCATTGTTTGTGTGCCAAGTTTTATGTTTTACTCATTTCCTTCAAGTCGTTAACACTCCCACATTTAATTCAACCACTACTTAACCCAGCACAATTTAAACAATTTAGGAATTCAACCCAAACCGACAAAAACCAAATTCTTGAACATTGTGATTGTGACTCCGGTGGTGTTGTTATTCCGGCCGGATAGCCGGATTTGAAAAAATCAAATTCTGAAATCATTTATTTATGTGGCTACAGTGAGAGAATTTAACTTAGAATTTTAAGTCAGATCTTTAGGCCTATGAAATGAAGAAGTCAAGTTCCAAGTCAAGAAGTAGTGAGAGCAGTGCTGCTGCTGAGCGACTCGCAGATTACAAGGGGGAGTCTACGGTTCAGCCCGGCTCTATTGGAGGGTATATCATATCATCCTCAAAATTCGTTATTCGCAATTAGGATAGAACTCCGAAATTCTTGTTGCAAAAACAAAACGAAACGACCAGGTAATGGCATTCCCGCCATTAACTAGTCTGAAAGTGGGTGCAAGTCGATATGTTAACGTACACGTACGAGTACTCACTACTGAGTACATGTTTAAAAGTCCGTTTCTGTTCCTCAAGTCTCTGTTTTACATTTCCATGAATATCTCGAGACGAATCAGGAATCACTAATTATTTCAATTCAGAATTCAGAGTCAGTCAGAAAATTCTTCATTAATGTTAAAATTCTTCAGCCCTAGAAATTGAGTAGACAATAAACGAATGAGAAAGCGAGACACTACTCAGTCACTCACTAATTGAATTGTATATTACTAAATAGAACTGCAAGTCCGTGTTTAGGTTCACCCGACGCTGAATTCGTCGGAGAATGCCTGGTCTCCTCTTCTGAGATATCACAAGCTCTGCAATCGACAATTTCAAAAGATTCAGCCAAGGTGAGACAAAGACATTGTATAACTTCTGTTCGTTTTTGCTTCGACCTAATTCTGGTACGATAGTAGTATTTTTTTTTAATACCAAAATTTTTTATTCAGTCACCGTCCTCCAATCGAAGAATGCCCACAGACACGGGATACAAATAACAAATTGTTTAAATATAAGAATACAATTTTCACAATTATTACTCGAAGCTCATGTTAGAAACTAATATACGAATACAAATAATTTCTGGTATTTCTTTCTGACAATATTTCAAACAATGACAAGGTTGAGTTGGTTGAGCCTAGCCGGATGCTATTTGGAACAATTAGAACTTCTAGTCATTACTTACCAGATTGTCCAAATCCCATTTTTTAGTTCCCTGACATTAGTAATAATTCGACTGCGTAGGAAAAGAAACACTCATCCGGATCACTTGGCGGATCTGAGGGATCCCGACCGAAGACCGTGACCGTGAGACATCCGGAGTCAAATAAACCGAAGCCAACTGTTAAGAAGAACAAACCAATCCAGGCTGATCTGGACGTCGCCAAAGAATTCGCAAAATGTAAGGAGGAGTGTTTGCAAAGACTGGACCTCAGCAAATCAAGCGTACGTAAGGAAATATCCAGAAATAGAAATAAGTCAGGGAAAACATCATCCGTCTGGGACAGTGGTACAAGTGTTTTTGTTAATTAATGTTGATCACTCTTAAACCTTTCACGCTCAAGCTCATGTTAATGCTTGTGTCGCGATGTCTGATTATCGTGTCATGCCACTGATGTCGTAGTAGCATCAATCTTCCGTGTAACTGGTTTGGGGTTTCTGGGCTCAAGTCTGGTGGCTGGTGGGGTGGAGGCTTTAACTTCGAGCTTGAAGGTGAAAATGTATAAGTGAGAGTAACGCAAGATTGAAAAGTCCAATTCGGAATTTCGACCAATAATTTTCGAGTTGTTGTTCCCTTTATTGACTAGCGTTACGCGGTCGATTAACAGATATCGTTGTCATTGACGAGACTCAATTATTGTTGTATTTTGTTTTTGTCATCAGATAACTCAAATTCCGTCATCAGTGCGTGAGCTCACACATCTGATCGAATTGTATCTTTACGGCAACAAACTAGGGACTCTTCCACCTGAAATGGGTTCACTCGTCAATCTACAAACATTAGCTCTAAATGAGAACTCTCTGACTGGTTTACCGGATAGTCTCTCCAGTTTGAAAAGTGTCAAAGTACTTGACCTTCGGCACAACAAACTTACTGAGGTTAGCTCTCGAGCCTTGTTTCTATGTTCTACGACTCTTTCAAACATCGTTCACACATGTGTTTTCATTTATTTAGATTCCGGACGTTGTCTACAAATTGACATCTCTAACCACACTATTTCTCCGATTTAATCGTATCAGAATCGCTGGAGACGAGATCAGGAATTTAATGGTGAGAATAGAAGTAGATGGTGGAACAACATTCACCACAACTCGTATAGTTTCTTTTTTTCGGCAACCGGACGTTTTGAATTATATCCGGCTGTCGTGACCAGAGATTCGAGATGTGGCATGTGGCCCTCATCATTGACGTTTCTTAGGACCCTTAATCTGGCTCATGAGAGCATGTGTAGCCTCGATAAAATTCTCGAAGAATTATAATATATTCAAAAGAGTTGTTGCGTGTTAAAGGCGACCTTGACTTTTTCACAGAATTTGACGATGTTGAGTCTTCGTGAAAACAAAATTAAGGAACTTCCTGCTGGGATAGGCAAACTAGTGAACCTGGTAATGTTGGACGTTTCTCATAACCACCTAGAGCATTTACCTGAAGAAATTGGAAACTGCGTTCAACTTTCAACACTAGACCTGCAGCACAACGAGCTTCTGGATATCCCCGAGTCAATTGGTTCGTTGAAGGCTCTGACTCGTATCGGTCTCAGGTAAAACATTGCTGAGCTTAACTTTTCGTAATTTTTGTTTCTGTGTTTCTTTGTTTTTGAGTCTTCTCAAGCATTCCTCAAAACAATAATTGTTGTGAGGTGTTAGGTCAATTTTCGTAATTATGACGAAAATTGATTCAACAGTGAGTGCCTTAGGAGCGATTTAAGGGGAAAGGCTCGGGAAAGTTTATATTTGCCGAATATGGGAAGGAAGGAAACTTTATACATACATGGTTACAGAAATAGATTATCGAAAGATAGATATAGATTATGAATAGTTACTAACGGATGACATGGCTGATTTTCTTTGAATAAATTTATTCAAATTTTCAAGCTTCCGAGAATCAATATGTTCCCTTCGTCAGAACTGTTGTAAGAATCAAAAGAGAAAACAATTCTAAAGCGTCACATGATTACAAAAATAAAAGAGATAATTTTCTGATGAATAATTTTACCGAAGTTTCGAAGATTGCTGATATTTTGACAGATACACACAAAAAATACGTCGTCAAGTTTTTAAATCTACAGGACAAATATTATAAACTTATTAGTTATTTATTATTATTTGTTACTTATTAGTAGAAAGTTGAAAGGACATATACAAAAATTTGTTACTGTTAATTCTAGATATAATCGTCTAACCACTGTTCCAAAGTCGTTGAGTTGCTGCACTCACATGGACGAGTTCAATGTGGAAGGAAACTCGATCTCGCAATTGCCCGAAGGACTTCTCTCAAGTCTAAACAATTTGACAAGCATTACTCTATCGAGAAACTCATTTTCGGCCTATCCGAGCGGTGGTCCCGCCCAATTCACTAACGTGTACTCTATCAATATGGAGCACAATCAAATTGACAAGATACCATATGGAATTTTTTCTAGATCCAAAAATTTGACGAAGCTCAACCTTAAGGAAAATGTTCTGACCTCACTTCCACTTGGTACGGTGGATCAGTTTTCTTTTCACCGATCGATACGTAAACATTATTTCTTATAAGATAAATAGTAGAGGATAACAATAGTGCAATCTTGTGCCATCTTGTGAGACTGGGATTTTGAGACTACTTATATTCAGGAATGAAAATTCGAATCGGAATTCGAATTCGAAAAATATCGGTATTTTGACGACAATTCGAATCAGAATCCGAATTCGAATCTTAATCCGAAATTAGAAACCGAATCCGTATTCAGAAACTTTTGAATCGGAATTTGAATTAGAATCAGAATTTAAAAATAATTAAATTTGGAATCCAAATATGAAAGTAATTCAAATCGGAATCGGAATTCATAATTATTCTTGCTTTTCCGATTCCGATTCCACATAGAAAATACTGTGCAATGTGTGCACGGTCTGTAGGAAAATTGAACGCCAAACAAAACTGCTTATGAAAAGTTCTTTGATATTTTGAAGTCTGTTTTCTCGTTCTGCCGGCTTGTTTTCGGATTACTCTTTGAATATACTGGCATCAAGATTTCCGATCATTTTGTTAATCTGTCCTGGCAGGTTTTACGTTTACAAGTCCCTCAAATTTCGATGTTCTCAGATTGTTCTCAGGTCTACATGCATCTATATTGACTAACATGGTGGCATGCCGGCATGAACAATTAAAGTTTTAGCTGACATGTATGTAGATCTTTCAAATAGTTACTTTATTGTTGCTACTGTCACCAGAAACTTTCCCTGTCAAATTTTTAAAATGCCGTATTCGACTTGTATTTACTGAAATCGAGAAAAACGCGTATTCGAATCGGAATCCGAATCGTAATTCGAATTCCAATTTTTTGCGATTTTTAAATCCGAAAATTTAAATTGGAAAAAAATAATTTGAATTATTGTAACTCGAATCCAAAATTTTCAGAATTCGAATCGGAATCGGAATCGCAATATCGGAATCCGTATTATCTACATCGAATTCAAATTGGTTACAAATAATTCGAATTAAAGTATTCGAATCGGAATCCGAATTATTTCTTCGAATTTCCATCCCTGCTTATATTAGTGATAGATAGATTTATACTGTTCAAGATGAATCCGCCATATGGTTCTTACATCATAAAAGAATTTCTTTTAATTCAGACGACGGAAGAATATGAATCTAGACTGTTTTTTTCTAGATAGATAGATGGATTTATTGGATTGCTTGTATTGTTTGATATCTAAATATTCCAAATATATAGATATTGGGACATGGACAAACATGGTCGAGCTTAATTTGGGCACCAATCAGCTCGCCAAAGTTCCGGATGACATTCAATGTTTACAATCCTTGGAAGTCCTGATTTTGTCAAACAATGCTCTTAAGGTAAATGTAATATACAAACAATGTTGACTTTTGTCTGATGACACTTTAAAGTGAGTCAGAAGTTAAAAAAAACTTTATAAACCTATAGCGAATACCACCGAGTATTGGTAACTTACGGAAACTAAGAATTTTGGATCTCGAAGAGAATAAGTTGGAGAACCTACCCAATGAAATTGGGTTTTTGAGGGAACTACAGAAACTCATTGTCCAGTCTAATCAACTAACTTGCCTTCCTCGAGCTATCGGGTCAGTAACATAATCTTAAAATAAACAGTAAAACATTTCATATCTTGATATTTATTTCAACAAAGAGAAAAAATTAAAATTATTTCTACAAACCTGTCCTGTCTGGTTTACCTTGTGTTTAAGTAAATATGTATTTAAGTAAAAAGTTACTATGTGTAGTGCTAATAGCCAGTTTTTTTTAAACTCTTAGACACTTAATAAACTTGACGCATTTGAGTGTTGGTGAGAACAATTTCATCAGTCTACCAGAAGAAATTGGCACTCTGGAAAACTTGGAATGTCTTTATATAAATGACAATCTCAATTTACATTCACTCCCATTCGAGTTGGCATTGTGTACTAACCTACAAATTATGAGCATCGAGAACTGTCCGTTATCTCAAATCCCTCCCGAGATTGTCGGAGGAGGACCATCGTTGGTCATTCAGGTAATCTGAGTTTCCGATTTAAAAGCAGGAGCTCCTACATTGCCGATTGCCCCAACGCGAATTGGACCTTGGGGAAGGACATCGCCGCGAGAGCATGGCCCAACCCAACCCCTCCTCCCCCCGTGCGATCCGTTAAGAATTTCACACACTGGTTCGTATGTAGGTGCTGAACACAATGTTTGTGAAGGACTTAGGACGAAAAGACTCCGGTGACCACGTAAGGTCAACATTTAATGTGCGGTCAACCTATATTAATATACATAGAAACCGTAATACTACCTGGACCTCACATATC
>JAQGCA010004120.1:0-10762 GCA_034698945.1 Protaphorura quadriocellata
CGTTATTATCCGACCCGAAAGTTCGGGTCGGATTTCAAACCAGAAATTATCCGACCCGAATCAATCCGACCCGAAATTCGACCCGATCAACCCGACCCGATCGGAACCTTAGTGCCTTCTTCATTGAAGAGATCGTATCAATCAAAATTCCAGTCATACAGATCAATAACAGTATTCCACCGAGATGAGAGGAACATTGTAGTGTCGATGGCGCCATCTGGAAGTAAAATTGAAAATTCATGGTATTGGAAAAGGTACTGGGAAACAGCGGAACCTGGATTGATTTATCTCCCGAATTTGCTATACGCCGAATACGCCTGGTCAGATGCAGGAGATGGTGAATTTAAAAAGGTATTAGCAGTTTCAGGAGTTTCGCTCTTCAAACTGTACTTTCCAGGACAGACATATTGTCTTGTAGGTATATATAACTACCCAACAACAATTGACAAGTTCGTTCGACTAACCCGCGAAATTATAAAGGGATATAAGCGGTATAATGGGGGCTCAGTCTTTGCACGCGCGAAGGATTTGTCTCAGTCTCACAATCGAGAGTCGCCAAGGATGACCCACCAAAAGTTCTTCAGTACCGGGTGGCATTGGTTTATACAGTGCAAAATTATGCAAGAAACTGGTGCGTACGACAATTTTACATTGCTGGAATACAAAACTGTTTCTACCTTTAGTGAACTGCTGATGGCAACAGTTAGCCCCTACGGATACCTCCAATTGAATTCCAATTCAACTTACTTTAATCCATTTGTACTAACGAACATGGAAAATTATTATTTTGTCTACTGCAAATATGAAAGTGAGTTCGAAGTCATCTCTAGCTTCAGTGCTTGACTTAGGCCAATAGACAAACCAATCTGGGTGGGAATATTAGTAGCGATTCTTAGATTAACCACAATCATAATTATTACATGAAATGTTGTGAAAAATGAACTTGTTTACGAGAATATTAAAAAAAATACTGAGTGTCTTTCGACTAAGCGGATACAACATTCAGCGGACACACAAGCCATCTTGATTTGATTTATTTAACTGTCAGACCGAATTCACATAGGTGTTCTTTAAGCCACGGGGACAGACTACTCACTAACTTAACTAACTTTAAATTAATGTTAATATTTATATAATGTGTACACATTAAAAACATGAACAAACAGAAAACCATGTATTCCAGTCTGCGTGGAAATATCATCATAGTGTAGCGGTATGGGAATCCGACCGTACTAAATTTGTCAAGGATTTGGATATCCTGGCTGTGCTCTGGTCGGGGCATCTCAGTACTATAGTAAGGTTTTTACGCTATATTTAGCGGTTTTTTCTACTATACACAGCACAATATAAGTCTGTGGCTCGAATGAGGGTACTGAACAGTTCCCAGGAAAGGAATTGCAATTAACATCTACGTAAGTCAAAAAAATCCTGGGCAACGGCAACTCATAATCGACATGTAAATAGCCTGTCGCGGCTTCGGATGTCTGGATGTGTGTTGGGAGGGGATATATTCAGGCCCACTTGCATACATGTTCAGTCAGCCGTAGCATTCCCAGCTGAGATTATCGAGTTGCCGGGCGTGACGACAATGTGCCAAGCACATTATATGTATCCGCTTAGTCGAAAGACACTCAGTATTTTTTTTATATTTGAGTCACTGTACTGTTTATTACTATGCAGCACATGCGTCACTTAATATTCATATTCGTCGCTTATATTCATATAACGACTTTGGTTTCAAGAATTGGTGTAAATTTTCTGATAAAATGTAGTGAGATTTCAACAGTTATGTACGTTCGATTTTTAGATACATTCCATTTAACTGAGCTAAACAATAATATTTGACCTTGCAAGAGAAATAGTGAAAGAAATTGGAACTGGAACTGGAAGACCTGGAACTCTAAATATCCAGGAACTGGAAGTGACGCTGGAACTCGGTAGTTTGATCTCAGGTAATAACTGGAATTGGAACTGAATTACAGTTGCTTCTTCTGGAACTAGAACTAATGGACTCGGACTTTTTCCACTGCGCAGCGAGAATTCTGGGCGCGTAAAAATTTGAAAATTAAAATTTTGTAGTAACGTTTTATTCAGTTCTGAGTGCATAATGTGATAGTTACACAATAGCCTAGTATCTCTACATCTCCAGTTTCCTGAAATAATTATTTTAACACTGTAAATAAACTGATTAACTTTTCGCTAATTTTTTAACGCACAAAATACTATTACAAAAAAATGGATCTTAAAATGTATGCCTCAGTGTGCCTGTATCGATTCAAATCATTTGGAGATATTCGCGCTCGGTGTCCCGAGTCACATGACAAAAATGTCCGAGTCTATAGGAACTGAAAGGAACTATTACAACACTGATATCCAGCGCTGGTGAAATACCCCGAAAAGGGCACCCATACCACCTTACCCCAAGCACCAAACCCAACTACCTACCAACCTACCCCAACCACCACCTCCAACTAACGGAACTACCCACCCTAACCATATTACCCCTAGAACATCCCCCAACTACGTACCCCAACCGCCTACCCGAACTACCTACCTCAACCATCTATCTCAAATACCTACCTGCAGACGTCATGAGCGAACAACGCAAGCAAAAGGCTAGAAAGGAAAAGATTGTGAGTGAGTTTGGTTGGAGGGATTGGCCCAGCCGATGAACTTAAAGCTCACGCGGTAAAATTGAAGATGATGGCTAAGTTAGCGACTCTAACCTTGGTAGAAGTAAATAATGGATTCAGATCTATCCATTTGTGTATTTGCCTGCATGGAGTAGGAAAAACTGGTGGGATCATCTCATGTTGACCCTCACCATGAACTTGCAAAATAATATAGCATTCGATCCAGAAAGAGATTTCAGTGTCATGACGGGTTATGAGTACAAGATTTATGGCACTGCTAAGTCACTCAAGGCGTCAACTTTCGCATGATTGATCCGCATTATGTTGCAGATCCGAATGACATCAAATGTTTGATTGAACGAAACATGACAGAAGTGATCACCGCTTTGAACCATAATTGTTTAATTCAGTCTAAGTTTTGTATATTCTGAAGCGAAATTCATTGTGGACCTCAACGAGAATTCAATATCATACTCAGGAGTCGGCGATTTTCCCAGATCCGACCTCAAAGAAATGTGTTCAAAGTTTCGCGGTCTCTAATTATCTAATTACCTAGACATTTAGAGACCTTCATTAAATCTAAGTTGAGACAGTGAAAGAGTAAATTAATTACTACTTTATTTTTAAAATTGTAATTCTGTAAAGCATGGATTAGAATTAACAGTGACTGGATTCGTTTCCCTCAAACTATGTAGTTCCACGGCGCCAATGAGGTTATCTCGTCAGGCGTAGCTCGCAATACAAGTAACTATGATTGGAAAAGAATTTCTATTCGAAATTATAGAGGAATTACAATGCGTTGATAGAATGATTAATTAGGGAGCATAACAATTTCTATTGTGAATACAACACCAATGAATGCGAGTAAGAATGGTTTTGTAATGACAAAGCAATTGAGTCCAGTCAGTCCAATCACACCAGTTCGAAGAGAATCTTCAGTTCTTTGAACCTGGATTCAAATAGTAACAATATTTAGTAATGTTTAATTTGTAATCCAATAATATGTACTTGAATGTGTTATGAGTCACCTCCAAAGAATAGGCTTTGGATGGGCATTTCTGGAACAAGCGAAGAGTTCCATGAGCATGATCATTGATTCTTCCTCCGAAGAGTGAGATGAGGAGAACTCTTAGAATCAGATGTAAGAAAGACCACACAAAGTAAACCCCTTCAGCAAAATTAGAATTCTTGGATGGTGTAAAACCCATTTTAATCTGTACATCGAGAGAAGACGAACATTAATTAGTACATTTGTAGAATTTCTTGTTTCCAAAATGAATTTACTTGGACACAAATGAAGAATATATTTGATGCGTAGCTGGCAAAAATCATGGGTGATAAGAACTTATCAAACTCATTCAACAATTGACGGAGTGTGGCGTGATCTCGAGTCAATTCTTTCCATTCGTCTGGATCTAATTATAAAAAGTTGTAAGATTTTTGTAAAATTCGTACGAATTTCAATTCGGATTACTTTCGTTTGGAATGCCGTTCACGATTAGTCTCCCCTCTGCTATCAAGTTCAATCTTTTGAATCTGGAGTACAAAGCTCTGGAGAAGAGAATGATTAGAACGTCCGCATAATTACATGCATAAACGGCAAGTTTGTTTGCCACGAAAACAAATATTCCGAAATAAGCTTCTCCTTCGTCTGGAAGAAATAAGGCCCATTCCTTCCGTGAATTTTTAGCATAGCGTTCCCAAACTGACGAATTCGGATCCGAGTCTTGGTAGGACTTGAGATCTACATAAATTATATCCACAATTTTTTTTATTGGTGATGAATTATTAAAGTGATTCAACTTACAACCACTTTCGATGAAAAATAGGAACAAGTTCTCCAAAATTGCAGACATTAATATAGCTCCTCCTATTAAGTTCATGTTTGGCAGATCATCTTTATCAGTACTGAAATGTAGTTTCTTCAAGTTCCTCCAAGTTGGAAAGAGTTGGATGAAACGATTCGCATTGAAGCAAAGATAAGTGGATCTAATTCAAAAACAAATAAGGGCCAATTTTTTATTTTTTTGTTTTTTATTTTGTTTTTCATTTTTACTTTTTTTTGAGTGTTATATGACACTTTCCTAGCTTACATAAATAATGCAGCGGAATAGTAGACGGCGAGTGCACTGGCTAAAGCGACCGTACCCGCTGATCTCTTTTCCCAATGAAAGAATGCAATGACTCCAAGGATCACAATGACGGCAAGAATCATATCCACAATCAGGTTACACAGCGTTGGAAAGCTCAACCATCTATATGTTTTAAATTCTATAACTCTCATTCTAAATATGATTGGGATTAATCAAATTTTACTCACCGGAATCTTAAGTGCTCACTCGTCTTCCTCGAGAGCCCCATAACAGGCAAAACTCCAATCAACCGTCCAAACTTTAAGAAACTGCAAAGTGACAAAAATAAATCGTCATTTTTGACAATTTCTTGTCCTATTTCCACCTCATGCTCTTTTTCTTTGCTTTTCTCATTTTTGGCATTGAAAATATTTACAATAAACACTTTTGGCTTTTCTGGGTTTGTCTGAAAATGATAATTTGGCATTTCTTATGATTTAGTGGGAAAATTAAACTTTACTACGTTTTCGCAATTCAAGGTCTTCGCCAGTATACACTTTGCATGGAAACAAGTAAACCGAGGAAGCGTTGAATGCGTCAGCTAAATGTAAAGTGATTAGGATGAAACGACGTAGAATTCAGGCGATAAGCTATGATAACTTGGGGAAAGTAAATATGCGACGCGAAATTGGGACGATCAATCAAGTGATTTTCAATTTCTCATGCACTCCTAAAGCTCGATTTTATGATGCCCGGCTTTGATGTCCATTCATTTTGAAAGTAGTAAATAAACATTTTGGTACTTTATTACTCTATATACAGTCCATCAGCCCACTATCAACGTTAACTCTTGCCAACTTTGAATGACAACTTGATCGAGCGCGTGCAGTATTTGCAGGAATTAAGAAACTGAATGTGACTTTCATCTATCCGTACCTGAGCACGATGTTTCTTAACACTTAGAGGAGTGGAGACGTGTTTAGACGGGCGCAACGCGCCCGTCTAAGCACATCTCCACTCCTCAAAGAATTAAATACGTGACTATTAATGCACACATTAATTGAAATGGTAACGGACGCGGATTCAAACATCACGGCGTATTTTCGGGTTGCTTTCCATTTGGCCTTGAGACGTTCATCGTAGGCATGTAGTAGAAAAAATCAGTGGAAAAAACTCTGTACAGCAACCATCGGGAGTGCCTGTCCGAGTCGAACCCCAACATAGAAAGACAGACGGGCCAACCCGTACCATCATGTTGCGATGGAATTGCTGCCTTTTTTGCTTTGTCTCTTAGGCTACGTCAAAATTGGCCGGCCCTAAACTAAATCAAATCTATGTTAACGTCAATGCAATTAAATTAAATTTTGAATCTTTCAAATTCTAAAAAAAGATATTTCCAATTTTTCAAAAATGATATTCAGATTTCCAAAATATCAAAATTTTCTGGGAAAATATTAATTTCAAAATTTCAAAAAAAAATCAAAATTTAAAAAAAAAAACAAGTTGGGTTTTTCTTTCAATCTTGGATTTATTCCTTTTTGGAATTATTTCAAATCTTCCCTTAAACCTAAATTTTGTGTTTGCTAGTTTCAGCTTAGGAGGAAGGGAGTAAAAAAAAGTCTATCGCTCTTACATTAAACGATGTTGTCATGAAGGAGCTCACTCTTGGAACAGGAAGATTTGTTTGTCGATAGGATGTACGTATAGTATTATCAGGGTCAATAATAATTATTCGATTCCGAGATTAAAATTTACAAAATATTCGTAGGAGATAGAAGTTCCGCACGTTCATGAGCAGTTCCAATTCCGAAACGCTCATAGAATAACAGCTATTCTTTGTATCCGACATTATCATGCGGGGATTTTAATTTATCTTACCTAGACAAGTCGGGTTTTGAAGTTTAGAGTCCAACCGATTTCTCTTTGATCCGTTCACATTATTCAAAACGTCTAAACAAATATCCCTTGCTGTAGTGTAACATTGCACGAAAAAGCAATCGTATTCTGAACAATCTGTAGAAGGAAGGAAGTGCCAAGTCGAGATGCTGCATTACAGTGGCTTCGCAGACAGTCGTAAAAAACTCGCACTAATAACGATTTTATATTTAATTAACTGTTGAGATTTAAAAAGCATTTTTGAATTTATAGTTTTAATGTGACTTTCAAATGAGAGGTGCCGGGTGGGCAATCGGAATCGGAATTCGAATTGGAAAATAACCAAACTTTTGATGACAATTCGAATTGAAATCATAATTCGAATTTTATTTAATTGGAATTAAAATAAACAATAATCGGAATCGGAATTCAAAATCGGAATCGAAATTCAAATTTAATTTCAACTTTCATTTCCGACTTATCATGGAGTAAAATAGTTAGCGTAACGCTATCGCGGAGGGCACAAATTTCAAGTCGGTTCAATTAGTCGCTTCAGCTGAATCTAACGATAGTTGGTCGTATTCTCTGCGTTGATTGATTTGCTCTGGATATATCTAGTTTTTGGTTCCGTGTCGTCATCTCTTTGTGTCCAACCAATTCATTACAGTCTGGTCCGTCGGATCACAAGTTGAAATATTCTTCTCTGGACTACATTAGACAATAATATTGAGTGATTCAAAAGACCAAATAGCTTCAAAATCTATTAATGTTTTGTTATTGCGCACGAATAAGGCTTTCGATGAATATAAAATTGTCACTTTCAGACCTCCAGTTGCATAGCATTTAAATAAACAATCCAAAGTTTTTTTTTTATAATGATTTCTAACATACTGTTTATTTCAGGTCTTTCGGATTTTTTGAAGAATTTGAATTCGAATCAGAATCGGAATTCGAAACCGAAAAATAAGGGGAATTATAATTCAAAAATCGGAATCGAAAAAATAAATCCGAATTATAATTGATAATCGGAATTGGAATTCAAAACAATCGGAATCGGAATTCGAATCCATATAAAAAAAATCGTAAAAAGAATCGGAATCGGAAAAAAATCGTTTTGATTGCCCACCCTGGAGAGGTGTTGATCAATACTCAATCGTACATCGATAGTAAAACTTTTTACTCTTTCAATAATACCAAATGGAGTATTGATTGATTCAGGAAAATTAAAATTCGGAATAACTTTATCTCTTTTTGTTCTGAATTTAGGTGGCTTAAAAACAAACATACTTACTTAGTTGTATTTGAATGTAAATTCATATCATTTTCTATACACCAATTATGTACTCTTCCCAGCAACCCATCAAGTCTTACTAGCAGGGACTCAATAATCGCTATCTGCTAAAAGGGAGCCAATATCATCAGCAAAAAGTTAATATGAATAAAGTTAAAAGTTAATACAACCGTCATTTTCATCAGATGGGTTAAATCACTATGGATTACCACTCGGATCACGGTATGGATTTAGTATTGCACATGCAAAAGGTAAGCAACCTGCGTAATGGAATCCGTAATTAGAATATTGCAAATGACTAATTACGAATAAAATGGATTGGGTCACGGTATGGATACACATGCAACAAGAAAATTCGTAGCCATAGTGCAAAAAGTTTTACAAATGTTTGTTTTGGATTACAGTTTTTGAAATTAAGTTTTTGCATTCAAATTTCATACTTGAAATCTAAAGAAAGTCCAAGATTTTTTGAGAAGGTGCCGAATTTGTCCGTGAATTTCACATGCATTCACACATTTCATTTTTGCCCTATTTTTCTCACAAAGTTTGTTATTAGGGTTTACGTCATGCTAAGATATCTTCATATGGCATACATAATTTACGTAACCGCATCCTTAATTTTTACTGCTCCAAATTCCACCCAACGAAAGCGTCGAACTCCTACTGAAGGCCATTGGTATGTGACTGCAAAGTTAATTGGACACGACTTTGTTAATTGGAACAATCAAATTAATTTTGCTAATGGAAGGAATTAAATCAACGTGTGGATTAGGTTAGTTAAAAATGATGAGCTATATTATGTTATATTATGTTATGAAAAGTTAACTACGTTTAAAACCTACGACCTAGCCTACGACAATGAGAAGATACTACAACAATTATTCCTCACAAGTTAGTTAATTGCTTTTATTTGGTCAAAAGTATCAGTATCAGTACAAAACAGTTAAACTGTTGTCAACATCAGACCGACCTTGACACCACTACAATTTTGTCAGTCCGAGTCTAATCGGAACTGAAAATGACTCATATGCTTGTATACATTAGAATGTCGTTCTCTAATTAGCTAATTACATGCCCCTTCAGAAAAACTTACGTTAATCAACTGAATTTAATTAAGGTCGCGGTTTAGAAGTTAAAGTGACTCTGCCGTATGTCGTCATGTCTTATATTTATGTAAACATTTTCCTCACTGTTGATGAGTTTTAATCCAGGGAAAGACGCGTCGTCATGCCTTGCTTCGCTCGCCTCTACCTGTTTACATTGCTAGTCACATTGATATTAGTTCAAGTGCAAAGGTCAGTTAATTTAGACATTATACATTACTTTTAATCAGTTTTTACGAAATGCATGCTATTGTATTCAGTGAAGATGAAGAAGACGATGATGGTGTGGAGCAGCCAAGGGGTCGTAAAGCTGCTAAGTATAGGAATATACCACTCTTACTCCCTGAAGGATATGATCCTTTGATTATACCGAGTCGACGTAAACACACATCATATTATTGCGCTGCGCATTGAAATTCCCGATGGAGATTGATTACGCAAAGTATTTTCTAACTTAGTTGCAGCATACGCGGGGAGAATGACATCAGCCGAATTGGATGATGCAGACGATGAACCGCTTGAGGTCACAGTCAGAATTAGTATCAAACGAATCGTTGAAATCGAAGAAATGGAAGAGGTGTGTCTCTCTAACAAGAAAACCCTGTCACTCTCAGATGCCTGCCTTTTTTAACTCACCCCACTGATCACTTATAAACATTGGTTTATAAGTGACCAGATTCAGAAACGTTTTTTTGCTAATTTAATATTCATGACATCCAGAGGTTATCAAATGTAATCCTCCATAACCTTAACCATTTCCTTGACACATTTTCAGAGTTGTCACCGTTTTCATCTTAAGGCCGGCTTTGAATTTTAGTCGCTAGGTGCCGCGACATGATTCCCGCGCGAGTCGCGGATAAGCTAGGATTAACATAATATTGATATCGCATGTACTATGTTACAGAAAATTACAACTTCCATTAGCCTGATACTGCATTGGCAGGATTGGTTTATTCGAGCAGCGAATGAGCATAATCTGACTGACCCCAACATTGAGAATGACGTTAATTACATGAGGACATTGGATCCCGCATTCCTTCAAAGAATCTGGACACCAGATCTGTACTTGGGTACGTCTGCGCTGCCCGCCCTAAATCATTGTTAATTATATCGCTAACCCTTCACACCAATTAAGACAACAAAATTATTCCCACTTTAAGCACGCTTGCACAAAGTGACTCATGCGGAATTAATGGCTCCAAAAATTACTGTTCGCTTTCATCCTCTGACCGGGAGAGTGAGTTATATGTCTCGGTAAGGACAACATTTTACAGATTACAAGAATTGTAGTAAAATTATATTATATTTGGAGGTTACGAACATCTGTGGACTGTGAAATGGATTTTCATTATTACCCGGCCGAAACACATAAATGTGATTTTATAATTCGGAGTAGTAAGTTTTGCATTTATATAATAAAATCTTGCATGTAGTCAAAATCCACGTGTCTGTCGTATGAATAGCTGCACATGACAACAGCGAAATGAGACTTGTTTGGCAGGAACCACTAGGTGTGTACTTAGACCGTCCTGAAGAGTCAAATTTTTTTGTACAGCTGAGCAATTACACCTCATACATCGTTCATGAACGACTAGTTAAAGGTCAGTTGAAATGTTAATTGACAAGGATGAAATTCAAATACCGAATTATGTTGTTTCTTTAGAGAGACCGTTTGATGGTTTACGCTTCACACTCTTGGCAAGAAGAAAATTGAGTTATCACATGGTTCAAACATTCCTACCGAGCCTTTTCTTCATTATCATCACTTGGCTCTGTTTCCTAGTACCT
>JAQGCA010004121.1:0-10761 GCA_034698945.1 Protaphorura quadriocellata
ATATATCTCGCAGTACCATGACCACAAGCCTTTTCTACCTTGCTATATAGTTTCTGTTGAATGTACGCCAGATGCTAAAGACTGTCCACATATTTAGTGCTCTGTCGTGTTGATTGGAGTTGGGACCATTCCGTTGGATTTCATATCTTTATTGGATTTTAAAATATTAATTTTGCGACTATAAAAGGCTGACTTGGTATTTCCGTTCGGAAGAAAAACAAAGTTACTTTTCATTTTCCCTTGAATACAATATGATATTAATTGCAAGAGACTATGAGACGGGATCAGATTAAATATTAAATGAAACATTAAATATGTTTACTTCAAATACGAACAAATAATATAGAGCCATCGAAAACTGTCATAAAACTAGCAAATCTTATACGTGATAAACTAGACGTTGAATCGTGAGAAAGTTAGCTAATCAATAATCAAAAAATAATGAAAGTTTTCCCAATTTTAAACGTCCGCAGAATTTAAAGAAAAGGTTTGTTTTCCTTTGTACTGTTTCTACCAAGAACATTTAACAATACACCACAAATTTATTCCAATTGAAAAGTATTTAAAATTTTTATCTAATTAAGTAAACGTTTGAGCAATGGAACTTTATGACTTCAATAAATAATTTTCGGACTCCGACTATGAATGTCAAATTAATAAGTGTGACCGAATAAGAAGGATGGACACAAAATCAAGGTTAGGCTCAAATAATGGAAACTAGGTCACAGTCCAATGAACTCCCGTAGATTAACCACTAGAGTTATCAATTGAAGCCGGTCACGACACGACTCGAGTGGTGCATTCAATAGAAGCTCCGCATGTAAACGGTTACTCACAGTTTGAATTTTCTAAGTTTACTTCGTCGGCCAAAACACAGGCTTAAGTTTTCTTGTTAAGATATCTTACCAGCGGTTTTGAGGGACCACAAAACCTTCAGGACATCAATCTGGAAGACCTGAATTTAATGAATTCCTGAATAAATGCGCTAGCAAAAATATTGAATAAAAAGTATAGGAATGCCGTTAACATTGGTTTTCATTTGAGGGCGTGTCAGGACAACAGTACTCAGAATATTCCCTAGTACTCCAGCTACAATAGGGATCCAATTTGTAAAATAAAGTGAGCTGGATTATTTGTGCAATTAATATAGGATTTCACAAGTTTTAAGAATTGAAGAGAAAATATGTTCTGATTCAAGTTCACACTACAAAGTGGGACAAAAATAAAACAGAATATTCTAAACCTTACGAGGAGCGTTCAATATATAAGTACCGCACCCACGTAATTATTAAAGGAGAATTAATTTTCTCAAAGTGCATTTACTGTTTTTCAATGTAGTTCACCTCGAGTTAGAAAAAAATTACATTACGAATTCAAGTTTATATCCGTTTTAAAAAGAAGTGTTGGCGCTTGTAGTACAACTTTGCGCCTCCGCTTTCGTTTCCTAATCATCTGAATACCACTTTCCCCTGAAGTGTTTTTCTAAATGTCAAAATTGGTAAAAATAGCCTGATGCATGGTCTTTACTATAGAGTCGGTCCGATGGTTTGGATAATTTTATTTCCTGCTGTGCAAATTCGACAACTTTGGCTTCATTAGCCGAAAAGTTGTCGTTTTGGGGAGAATGTCAGAATATCTCTCACAGTCACTTGCTATCAGTCACTAGCTAATTTTCTAACTATAAACCGTTGGTCAGATTCATCAATTTTTTTTATGCCCGCACTTGTTATCTTTGGTTTCGGCAGAAATAGGTCTGCCAGGTCACTTTTCGTCTTTGATCCCGTTACACCAAGCTTAAAATTTGCAACCCTCTGTGTGACACTTCGAGTCAACAGAGTGCAAGTCCCGTAAACACTATGCAAAATTTTATGGATTTCGGTTACGAATTTTCCTTGCAAAAAAATAAAATAAATCACTCATTTTTGTTCAAAATATGAATCTTCTATAATAAACGTCAAAATCAAAACGAAAAATTGAATCATGATCGAACCCGTGGGCAGAATCTCATGAATTTTGGTGTGCATTCCTAAACATTATCGGGGAATGCCAGGAATTAATTTCAGAATTTTGGAATTAAGTTAACAATAAAAGGGTACCCAATTATTGAATGGCCCTTGTATATGTAAGGTGCATTTATCCTGGGACTTCCGAGAAACATTGCTGGTCTTCAAACTCCGACCTCTATGAAAAATTATAATTTTCCCACCTCCGACTTCTTCCCTCCCGTCAATATCGTTGTCCTCCGACCTTTAACCCTCAAACATCCTGAAGGACACCAAATACTCAATCAAAAGTCCATAAAAAAACTCTGGCAATATTTTCGATCACAGCTATCAAGGCATGGAAAATAAATATTATGTCCAAATCCTTCAACTCAAACCGTTCTCTCATTCTTATTTGTAATTATAAGTATTTGAAAGGAGATTGAGTTTATGTTGAAATGATAGATAGAAAGAGGGAATGCCACCATGTACAGGACAATCAAGTTTAACCCTTACGACGTGAGTGCGGAAGTGTACAGACGGGGACTTTTGTGTCATTGTAAACACGTCTGTACTCCCGTAAGGGTTAAGTCCACGAGGACGAATGATTATATATAATGACTGTGAATGTTTGAACAGTTGAATGACCAAACGATTTTTATCAGTTCTTAATTTATGAATGGGTTTAGGTGGAAGAGACTTTTTAAATGTGTCTGAATTTAGTTTTTTCTTCGACAGTGTTCTCGAATTGACGTCTGGGACCTAGATTTTAATATGTAATTATAAAAAAAAGTTATATCTCGAATAATTTAGCAATTGCTCCACATAAAGTTGGGTGTTGCCATGTTTCCCAATTTAGTTACTACTTTGTTTCGTCAACAACATGGGTCACCAAGTTTTGTTTTCGATTGAATTGGATGAAATACTATTTAAGCAAATATTTAGCTTCAGAATATACGACTTTTTCACACACTTGAAAAAAATCGTTGATACGATGAGTGAAAAACTGAAAAATGCCGTACGCATCTGCATGTCAGCAAGACAGAATTGTTTTCAAGCGACTAATCGTGTCATGGACAAGAACCTGTTGGATGTTTTGATGAGACTCGGCCTCATATCTCCGCCAAATGTGGAAGATGTTTCTGTGAACATCGAAATTAAAGACGATGAAGACAAAGTTAAGGGATTTACCTTTATCGGGCATAGTTTCGAGTCTGAGGGAACATCTCTTGATCCTGACAAACTGTTTGAAGTCCTGAAACAAATATCAGGATTTGTCAATGACCCTGAGCTGTAAGTGTGTATAACGATTTCATCTATTCCATAAATAAAATGTACATCAACCGAAAATTCTTACTTACAGTAACCAGTTAGCCAAAGAGGTGATCGTGAAATCCATATCAGAGTATTTTGAGCATCGAGTCAATTTCGAGTCAAAGCTTGACATTTCAAAGACCGTGATCGAGAAAGCATGCAAGCTCGCGGTAAGTAGTTTCTCATCAACTACATGACTACATACATTTCAATCTTTTCCCATATATATACATGCATGGTTTTTAGGTGGACGTTCATACGCATGGGGCCGGAATCGCTTCAATTCCACTCGTGGTGCAGTTTTTGATGGACTTGGTGAACAGTGGACTGGAAGTGTGGATTTTAGATGAAATGAAGCGCATTGGAGTCATTGAGTTCACTGAGAAAGCTCTCACAGAGGCATTGACTAGAATTAATTTTTGTGTAAGTGGTCCCAAAAATTAAATTGGTCAATAATTTCGTATATAGAGAACTCATAATTTTAATTCCGTCTCATAACAGGGGAAAGACTTTGTATTAAACTTGAACGGAACAATAGTTGCTTCCCGCCAGTGGGTACCACTGAGTTTCAAGGAGTTTCAGGAGAAGTTCAACTTTCTAGGCAGCACTGAATTAAGGAAGGTGTTCTTGAAGGCTGGCGACGAAGCATACAATCAGTATGCCAACTTATTGAAAGTTAGTTCTTGTTCACATCTTTCTTGTCACATTATGCAATTATGTCAATTCCGTTTATACACTGAAGTGTATGGGCTATGTAATAATATGACATTAATAGAATTCTCTGACTCTGACTCTGACTCGGGTTATTAATTTAACTTTTGTTTTAGTTCGTGCACGAACAGACGAACGGACAGAAATCTTTGGTGAGGTTTTCTTTGAACGGAGAAAAAGATACTCAGTGGTACGATTTCTTCACTTGGTGGTCGAAAAACCAAATGGAAGAAACAATCAATTTCTTGCCCGGATTTCAGTTAAATCGATCGGGGTAATTGTTGTCATGTTTAAAATGTGCCTCTGTGATATTATAATTTGTCACAATTAGTGTTTTAAATTGAAAAATCGCAGTGAAACGTTTTTCAAGAATTACAACCTTGGCGCTAATGAGTACTTGAAAGCTGTTTTTCAACCTTTGGTACAAGACGCTGCCACGGACCCAAATCAAATAACGGACAAAGATTTCTCTGCATTCTTACGAAAAGTAGTACTCATAATTTATGTTTGCGACAATACCCTTACTAACTATGATTTTGTTAGTTCATATTTGTAGATCTGACGGGTGACGAGGCCTATGGGGACATTGATGACAAGAAAGGTCGCAAGTTTACAGAGGAGCCAATTCAAGACTTCTTTATTTCTGCAACCAAGATGATACTGAGTGTTGTAAAGAATGTCGCCACCATTAATAAATTAAGGAAGAGGTAGATTTGACTTAGAGCCGACTTTACAATATTAGATTACATGATTTTACTTGAAATTTTAATTTTCCTTCTCTTTTTTTATATTCTTAGGCACGGCGGACCCCAGCTGAAGACCTATTTTCACTGTCTTGAATTAGGCTCTTGGCAAAAATGCATCATCAACTTTTTGTTGAATGACAAAATAATCCATGGGACATATCTTAGCCAGAGCTATTTTTTACATCTTCTATTTTTAGTCGCTGAGATTCCAATCGCGGTTGCGTTATCATCCAACGCTGTTCTCAACTGTGACTTCGTTTCATCCCCGATTGAGGAACTTCTTCAGTCCGGACAAATAATTAGTCCCTCAACCGACGACCCATTCGTTTTGAGTTTGAATCGGGACTCACTTTACGAAGAGTATAGAAGAATTGCATTACTTGGAAAGATGAGCGGTATGGATGTGCTCGAGATGGTGCATAATTCCAACCAATATCTTGTTGATTTTGATAAGGTGAGGCATTCTCAAAACGTTTATAGACGACACTACTAGTTTTGATTCCAAGTGAAGTGTACTCCCGTATCCGTATCTAATTTTGTCTCTACTTTATTTCTTTCAGGTACCGGCTGTGATTCCAGGAGTGGATATCAGATTGGCATTTAGGAAACGGCAAGCACAGAGCAGGTTGGAATTCATTGCAAAATGAATACGAGTTTCTACAAGAGAAATAAAAAAAAGTTCAAATTGAAGAGAATCTTTGCAAGTGGGCTTAAAACTTAATATAATGCTATGAATGATCAGTACAACAAAAACTCCTACAATTGATACGAAAAATAAAATGTGATTCAAATATGAAGACATTCATTCTTGACTAATTTCTCATAACCTTTCCCGTCAACTCTTTTTGTAAAGTGTGGAGGTATTGGCCTTCATCTTGATAATTAAGATTTCCCAAACTTGAACCCAGACTTGACCTCAATTTTAACTTTTGTCACAGAGTTCACAGTGCACCCAGGCATTTACACATACCTACAGTCACTTTCTATACAGAGGGAAAGTCAGAGTAACTTTTCCCATATTTGACCTTTGCCCACCGTAAAACTGATACAACGTTTCTCCTACAATTTTTGTGATTGTTCTGATATTATTTTTTTGGGAACAAATGACTGTAGAATAGTTTTGATTGGGTCTCTGTCTTGGAATCCTTATTCCTCAGAAGTCTGTCAATATCAACCTTTTAAACCTGGGCAAGGTCACTCTTGGACCATTCCTTCTAAAGGTCACTCGTGAACAAGTACAATTGAAAGTACTGTGTTAGCAATAGTCTCAGCAATGGTTTGAAAAAATGCTCGTTTACAAAGTCCATCTACCGCAAATGACTGATTTGACGCCCTGGGCGTTTAATTATAATCTAAAGTCCTACACGGGGCGTTTATTTGAGGAGAGGCATTGAATTATTTTATTTCAACACTAATGTCCAAATATATATCTCACCACGGTCTGATAGAGATGCAACAAATTTAAGTTTAACAAATTAATAAATTCACAGTTGCTCGCAAAGTTAGAGAGGTAACTTTTAGTCAGTCGGAGTCTCGGAGTACGAATCACACACACACACACACACACACACACACGTAGAAGTCTGGTCTGAGTAGATATAGAAATTCGAGGAGAGGCGTTTATTCGAGCAATAAGGCCTGTGATTAAAATTTGAACACCTTTACGAGGCGTTATTTATTCGAGGCAAGGCGCTGCAGCTCTAATTAGTCGAGTATTTCTTTCATCCTGCCTTTGTATATACTTTCCTAGAAATCTCCGTATCTCCCCACCCGCCAAGTATACTTCCTCTTGACACTAATTTTTCAAAATAGTCTAAAAAAATCACAAAAAATCCTGTAGAACCTGTAACTCGATATTTTTCAAAAAAAATGTGCGTCATTTCAAAATTTTGAAAACACGCTTGCTCCGTCCCAACACATGTAAAAATGGGACATGATTTCAAACACTTCGGCTCAACTCTAAATTTTGATTTTGGCATCTAAAAATCAATCAAAAAATCTACTCCAAAATTGCTGGCAAAAAAATTTCGAAAAAAAAATTCCTTCACTTCGAAATTTTGAAGTGAAGTTAACTTCATTAACTATATAGCATGAGTGACTGAAGTTTGGAGTCGGACGGAAGGACGAATGAGTTTGTTGACTCCAACAACTCCGTATCTCATGGTTTCGGGTGGAATTTGTGAAATACAAAAATTAAAAAATTAAAACTCACTAATACGCTGTAGGAGATTAGAAAATGCACTTTACAACAAGGTAGTTCATAAATTACACGTTACAGGGTTGTTCCAAAAATGTTTTTTGTTGAAAACCCAAGTTTGACCTGGAAATTCACTAATACGGTGTAAAAGGTTAGGAAATGTACTTTGCAACAGGGTGGTTCATAAATTAAACGTTAATGGGTGGTTCAGAAGTTTTTTTAATGCCGAGATTTGACCTGGAAATTCACTAATACAGTTTAGGACATTAGGAAATGTACTTTGCAACAGGGTGGTTCATAAATAAGACGTTACTGGGTGGTTCGAAATTTTATTTAAAGCCGAGATTTGACCTGAAAATCCATTAATACAGTGTAGGCGGTTAGCAAATGTACTTTACGACAGGGTGGTTCATAAATTAAACGTTAATGGGTGGTTCAGAAGTATTTTTAAAGCCGAGATTTGACCTGAAAATTCACTAAAGCGCTGTATGAGGTTAGACAATTTACTCTACAATAGGGTGGTTCATAGATTAGACCTTACAGGGTGCCTAATACAGGTTTGCTCAAGCAATCTGGTTTTCTGGTCTGATTATAAAACTACAGATTTCTCGGGACCAAAGAATTTGATTTTCACAGATCTTAGGGAGTCATGCCATGCAACCTCAAGCACATTACACTATGCCTCGACAAAATTTACCCATGTTCTTCTAACCAAAGCTAGCCAAAAATATTGAGAAAAATTATATGCATAAAATGCTTCAAATTGCATGATTTGGATTGGATTACCTGAGTTGATTTTCGGTTTTCTGGACAGCCCCTTCCTGGTTGTGACCATAAATGAGATTTTTGACGTACCAAGTACCTCCCTCGTAAATCGTCGATGAAGTGACAGATAGGGCCCCTTCACTTCTGCAGAAAATTGCAAAAGCTTTAAACCTTGTGCTACCAAGGGTCTACAATTGTAGTCGACAAAAAGTTTTTGCATGGCAAGGTTTTTCATTTTTGAAGATAGCGGTCTCTATTTTTTTACTTCCTCAATAAAGCGTTTTGTGTTTGATCAAAATTTGGCAACGATTGCATTTATCCTCGTTTTTCTAAAAATAAAAAACCAACAAGAAATGGACGAAAAGTAACAAAAAAAAAAGTTGAGTAGAAGCCCACCAGGGCAATAGCCGATTCATGGTCAAACTTGGGCCACATCCGCATTATGGCCCCATGGCCCGCTTTGTCATGCAACCTTGTGCTGAAACTTTCCTAACTTTTGAAATACTAACTATACTATTGGTTGAATTTTTTTGGTGACATTCCCTATAAAGTCAGATGTCACCATAAAAGTCGGTTTGAGGGGAACTATGACCTCCATGTCCTTTCTAACTCTAGAAATGTGTTTGGAGACATTCCCGATGAGATCAGAGGTCACCTTGGAGGTCAATTAGACGTCTAGTTTTTTCAAGTTTTGAACGAAAATCAATTTTGCTGAACTCCCTGACAAAGTCAGAGGTACCCACAGAGGTCAAGCAAAGGTCATTATTGAACTCACAACATATTCTCCTACTTGGCCAAATTTCTTGGTGACTTCCCCGATCAGATCAAAGGTCAACGTCAAGTTTGGGTGATCCATGACCTCAATTATTGAACGAGAATCTTTTTACGGGCCCCTTCAGTGAAGACTAAAGTGTGAACAGAGGTCAAGTAGTCAACTATGACCTCAAAATTCTCTTCCACTTGCATATGAAGAAAAATGTGTGCCCTCCCCGATGAGGCCAGAGGTCACAATTGAGGTCAAAGTTAACCTCAGGTTGAACCACTAGTTGACCTCTGGCCTCATCTGGGAAGCCGCCAAACAAAATTGAATAGATCAATACTTCGTTTGTAGTATTAAATTAATACTGATTTCTAGGCAAGAATACGCTCAAATATGCAAAATTCTGAGGTTTTCCATTTAATTTATTCCATTTAATTTAATTTTTCAAACATTTCAATGGTTTTCTGTAGAATATTTTTTTTTCATATTTTGAAAAAAAATTGCGTATTGTGATCAGTTTTGGGGAAAAGTTCCATCTGATATCCCATGCTAAAATTTTGAGAACAAAGAGCCCCCGCTTTGGACTTTATTTCAAAACTTTCAAATTTATTTTTAAAAATCGAATTTTGCGTCGGCATACTTCGGTGATTCTAGTTTCTGGTGAAGGTCTTTCAGGAAAAATAATTTGGGTGAAAGCGGAGGCGGACAGCCTAAGTACATTCCTCGTCAGTTGATTACTAGTTAAACGTGAATTTTTGCAATCTTGCAATTTTAACCAAAAACCGGTCCACTCAAACTTTCTTTTTCTGAATCACACATTCATTTATTTCAGTTTAGGACGGAATTTATAAAGTCAAGGAACCGGCTTAAATGGACAGGATTTTTCTCAATCAAAGAATCAAAAGTCAACAAATCAAATACCTGCATAACCAGAATTTTACTTTCAAAGAATTTTCATTTTCTTCACAATTTTCCCTTGTTATTTCTACCTTTGTCAACCGGTGTGTCATTTGTGCAAGTCAAAACTTGATCTGTTGAACTCATTCAACGCTCTCGCTTTTCAATCATTTAATTTCTATGGCCCATTCCTCGAGGGCTTGAAGAGTTCATTTAGCGGCCGTGCTGGTCGTCCGTCCAAGTCACTCGCGGACTTAGTTTACTTGACTACCTCAGCAAGCAATCAGCAAAACAAATGTGAAGACGACGTGAACAATTATGTTGCACCAAACCACTGTACATTTTGGCTCAACCAAATGTGGTAAAATTATTGATGGATGATTTTGGTGGCCGAGTTACAGATTCGATTACGATCTAAACCCATATAAAAACACATTAATTTCATTCAAGGCACGAAATGTTGAACGAATGAATTATTAACGAGCATATGAGGTAACCCGGATCAGGATCTGAGTGTGGAAGGAGCGCTACTTTTAATATTAAAACGTTGCCAATATTTGAATATATTTCAAGAAACATAGTAATTAAAAAAAATTTAAGGGAATATTTTGCAAAATGAAATTCTCTGGAATGCATCTGATGGGATGGACACCTCTCAACATTGATTGCGAAATGAAAAACGCCGGAAAGAGTATGCATTTTAATACACGATTTAAACATTTTCAAAGGGGGCTTTTTTTAATCAAATTCTCAAAGATAGGCCAAAAAAAGTACTTCATTTGTCCACGCGACTTTTAACTTTTTTCATGTCAGAAAATCCCAAACAATGTGAAAAATTGAATGGCGGGTCTAGGTCAGAGCTTTAATTGACAACGTTCCCTTGTGAGTCCACTTTGAAGAAACTATCAATCAAAATCCAAAAATTTACGAAAAACGCACTTTATTTGAGCACATTCATTGCGAGATAAATTGATGAAGCACATTCTTTGCATGGACATCATGCACTAAACCGGTAAATATATAATAAAAAAAACTGGGCGCCTCTAGTCAAACGGTGAACCACCCGCCCCGGGGTTTGACCAGATTGAAATAAATTAAACAAAACTGCATATAGTCACACAAATACACGGTACTAAAAATAAACATCAGTCACACATACTAAAATTCGGCGAAGAACTTTGTCTCTTGACTTTTGTTGACTTTTTCAAATTTTACAAGAAATCTGACAAGTCAACCATTGCTGCCGAGCCTTCACCTGAACTGCGACTTATCCGCTTTTGAATTCGATCTGGTTGCTGTTGTTGTTGCTGTTGTTTTGTATGAAATGTGTAGTCATGTTGAATCCAACTGGGTGCGAAATTTTGGAAACCATAATTTGGTACCTGCTCA
>JAQGCA010004122.1:0-10761 GCA_034698945.1 Protaphorura quadriocellata
GTATAATTCATTTGGAACACTCTGTATAACAATCAGTCGCACTCCGCGGTTGTATTGCTGGATTAGATATTCACGGAATACATTTACAGTTTACGATTTATCTAGATATTGATTGAAGATCAGCTGGTCTTATTCGTCAGGTGGTCGCAATATTCAGGTTTTATTGTATGTATGAAATGCAGTTTGCTGTATTCTTTTCCCTCAGCTCTAGATTTACTTTACTGTTTATCTTAGCAGATTTAGTTTAGTAATAAGGTTGTCGAAATTATGAGGTGGCCTTGATATACAGGTTTCTCTGTATTTTGTTCCCACACCTTTACGATAATTACAGTTTATTTGGGATTATCGATCAGGTGGTCTTAACTTGTCCATTTTGGCATTTTATTTAGGTCCATATAGACGATCGGGCGGTTTTAATGATCAGGTGGTCGTAATGATCAGGTGGTCATAATTATCAGGTGGTCATAATTATCAGGTGGTCATAATTATCAGGTGGTCCTAATAATCAGGGGGTCAGAATACACGGGTTTCGTTTCCTTATTTATTATCCGATTTTAGCATTTTACTTAGTTCCAGATAGACGATCAGTCTGTTTTAATGATCAGACAGGTGGTCTCAATGATCAGGTGGTCAGAATACGCAGGTTAGGTTTCCACTGATTCTCGATTCAAGCATTTAATATAGTTCCAGATAGACGATATGGCGGTTTAAATGAAGAGGTGGTCTTAATAATCAGGTGGTCTGAATATACAGGTTTAGTTTCCACGGATTTACTTTTCGATTCTAGCTTTTTATATAGTTCCAGTTAGACAATCAGGTGGTTTTAATGATCAGGTGGTCGGACTTTACAGGTTTTGTTGTATATGGTATGTATTTGACTATTGTTCAGACCTTTGCCTTTACCTTTACGTTTGACTTTCTACCTAGATTTCGACTAGACTGACTGGTTTCCTTGTCCTACTTTTGTGTTTATGGTTTATGGTGTGAGTGTTGCGGACGTTGGTCTCATGAGTAAAACATTTCCCCGGGCGGGAACCAGGTTAATGGGATTCCTTCCACACACTCATACCCACACACCATCACACCACACAGAGCAGAGGAGAGGAAAGGAGAAAGCACACATCCTTTCCTTTCCTTTCCTTCCAAGTGTAACGATTGTGACTGGAAAACCTGGAGTCACCGCACCGTACAATCCAGGAGAAAGTAGGAAGAAAAATGACTGGGCTTGCACATGGCATTGGCTCCAAACCCTCCATCCCACAATCATACAACTCTAGCTCTAGCCTTAGCTCTATTGATTATTTTTGTCTCATTTTCTTTCCAGACCCGAGATCCCCAGCCAAAACCAAACCAAATCCAAACCGACCGTCTCACACTACCACTACAATTTATCACAAACAATTACAGGCCAAGGACTGTACTGTTTTTTTATCAAAATTTTCAAGAATGAGAATTTATTCAGAATAACTAAGGGTCGAAAGCCCAGAATAGCACTCCGGGAGGTCAAAAGTCGCAGTCACAGTAGAATAGTCTAAAAACATCGCCAGATTTTCAAAATCATACATTCGGTCAAATCGATATTTTGACACAATTTCGAAAATTACGGTTATCATATGTAAAATCTGTCCCAAAAAGTGTGCCGGTCGAAATCACTGCCTAATTATATTTGAAAATTTTTGAGTTTTCAAAGTTTTCTGAAACGGATGTAATGTAAAAATCGATTTTGAAAGAAAATAGGAAATATTTCTGAAATTATATCGAGAATTGGAAAAAAATCAAACAACGGGGGTCAAAAACGGATAACTGTGAGTATTTTCGGACAGCAAAAGTGAAATGTTCTGAAATCATTACAAAATTACTCTTGTATTACGAAATATATATCGAAAATTGGACAAAATTATGAAAAACGAGAGTCAAAAGAGGAAAACTTGACACAATTTTGGAGTGGAAACGTGAAATGTTCTGAAATCATTACAAAATTACTCTCGGATTACGAAATTTTGAGAAACCGGTGTCAAAATCAAAATTTGGACAAGGAAATCGGGTTCAAAAGTGGAAGCTGACAAGAAATTCCTTGTAAATTTGTTATGAAAAATTTAAGGACGATGTCGATGTGTTTAATTTCAAAATTTTGAGTAATTTTGACTGCCAGCCAGTGAAATGTGGGGGGTGTCCGGGGCTGGGACTGGGACTTGGGGGGTGCTCTTAATCCTTGTCTTGGTGGTGTTGAGTGTGGACTCCGTCATGAATCAATACAAAGTGAATAATCGGATTAAGAAATCCGCCAAGTACCCTCTCTACATTGCTGGACTTTTCCCGATGAGTAACAATACTGTGAAAGGACGAGTTGGACTCGGCGTCCTCCCAGCAGTCAAACAAGCCATTCATGACATCAACAAAAATAATAGCATTCTATCCAATTATGTACTTCACATTGATGCCAAGGATACAAAGGTAATTCTAATTTTAGTCAAGGTAACTCGACAACGCATTTGTACTATTTAAGCTCATGCTCTTACTGCCAGTAAGCAAAGAAAATCCACTTTGTTATTTCACAGACTTGGGTCAATTACTTTAAAAATGTAATTAATTACAAATTACACCCTCATTTCTGATTGTAATTAATTATAATTACAAATACATGGAGACATTTCGAAAGTAATTAACAACTACAATTACAATTACGTCGACAAAAATGGAAAAGTAATTAATTTCAATTACAATTACGTAATTGTAATTGAAAATGCAATTACAATAACAAATTACAATTCAAATTACTTTCTCGATATGATGCTAACATCGTAGTTACATCTATGTATTTGATGGTCAAAATTTTAAATAATTGTAAAAGTAATTGAGAAAAATATAAATTCAGTTACAAATTACAATTATAATTACACACAATTTCTAAAGTTTTTAATCACAATTACAAATTACAGCTGGTGTTCTGAAAGTAATTAATTATGATTACAATTACGTAATTGTAATTGTATTTTGTAATTGAAATTACAATTGCCAATGTAATTATGTTCATAGTGCCCCAAAGCCAACAAACTCCAGTTTTTTATTAAAAACTAATTCAAATATTATCCAATATAACTCGACAAAGCTTTCATAGGTAACCTCGTACTTCATACAACCCGAAAGCAAACATAATTTTAAATTTGTGATTTCAAAAATGGTGATACAATTCAAATAATACACAAAGTTACTCGACAAAATTTCTTTGATTTCCTTGGGTTACCTCAAAAGCTAGCAAGAATCCGAAACTCAACCCACTTCACCCTAAGAATTATTGAAGTCGGTCCATTTTCCTGTTATTAAATATTAAATTAGTTGAAGGGTTAGATTTTTTAAAAATTAATGAAAAAAACAACATTTTTTTTTATTAACACGCGTTTTTTTCGGGTTTCAACAATATTCTGACTTTTTTTTTTACAAAATACATGTTTGTTTTAAAAAACATATGGTATAGTATATAGTATATAGTGCGAAAATGTGTATTTTCATTTTGAGTTTGTCTTTTGTTTAAAACATGTTTTTTGTGTCTAAAACGTTCATTTTTGTTTAAAACATGTTTTTTTTTCCTTTCAAATTGTCTTGTTTTTTGTTATTAATTAATTTAAGTTTCTTAAAAAAAGAAACGTGGCGTTTTAGAACAAATCCACAACCCTGTCAATTATTAATTAATTTTTGTTTGTAATTGATTTTCAGTGTGACACTGGGAATGGGATGAAAGTGTTTTTTGACTTCATGTACAATTTACCAAGGAAAATCATACTATTTGGTGACGTGTGTACAATCGTGACTGACCCAGTGGCCAAAGCATCCAAACATTGGTCCGTGGTCCAACTCTCTTACGGAGACACTCATCCCATGTACAGCAACAAAATGTACCCAAATTTATTTCGTATTGTTCCATCTGAGAATGAATTCAATGCACCGAGGATCAAATTACTTCAACTTTACAATTGGACAAGAGTAGGGACTTTGTATCAAAATACACCACTCTACAGTTTGGCTCATAATAAATTACTCAAGGAGATTGAGGAATTTGATGGGAAAAATAATACTTTCGTCGTCGTTGAATCTCAGTCCTTCGTCGATGGAATTATTTACCAAATGAAGAAACTCAGGGATTCTAAAGTTCGTATCATCCTCGGGAATTTTAATGAGACTTGGGCACGCCGTATATTTTGTGAGGTAAAATTTTAAATTAACTCTTGCTATTCAGGTCCACATTTTTCAGAATACACTGCTATCAATATTTTGACAGGCCTACAAAGAAAAGATGTTTGGAAAACACTACCAATGGTTAATTGTGGCCGCCTATGACATCACCTGGTGGAGAATGAGCGGTGACACGAACTGTACTCTGTCTGAAATTGAAATGGCGTTGAAGGGAACCATTTTGATGGACTTTTTACCACTCTCGACCTCAGATGACATCACAATCTCCGGAAGGGTACATATTTAAAAAAAAACTTATGAGACACCCTGTGAAAACTAATCTATGATACACCTTGTAGCGGAATCTTTCTTTCGCCATACTACCCAGTCGTGATTTCCCATAGGAAATTCCAATTTTAAAAAAAAAGTTGAGACACCCTGTAATAACTAATCTAAGACACACCCTGTAGCGTAGTTTTCTTTCAACGTACTTCTCGGCAGTGCTCCTACTCAGCAAATAATCTCATTTTAAAAAAACTTATGAGATACCCTTTGAGAATTAATCAATGAAACACCCTGTAGCGGAATCCTTTTTATTTCCCCGTACAATCCAGTAGTAATTTCCCCTAGATAATCTAAATTTAAACAAATTTGAGACACCCTGTGACAGCTAATCCATGAAACACACTGTAACGAAATAGTTTTTATTTCCCCGTAGTGATTTTTCCTAGGAAATCCGCATTTAAAAAACTTATGAAACAACCTGTAGCGAAATCCTTTTTTTTTCCCAGCAGTACTCAACAGTGACTTTCCCCTTGCAAATCTCAATTTAAAAAAAAATGATTATGAGACACCCTGAGACAACTTATGTATGAAACACCCTGTAGCAGTGTAGTGGAATCTTTTCCCCCTAATTTTGCACTGATATTCTTTCTGCAAAAATTCAAAGAAGCAATTTTTTTGACATATTCGTCATACCGCCGCCTATCAGTTTTTTTCAAAAATAACTCATGAGACACCCTAGGGACAACTAACCTACGAGACACCCTGTAGCGGAATCCACTACCCAGTAGTGATTTTCTCTTGAAAATCGGAATTAAAAAAATACTTGTAAAGAAAAGTTAAATTATGAATTGCTTTTCATTTTTTCCAGACTTCACATCAATACAAAGAAATCTACGAGTCAATCAGCCTTGGAATCCAGTCTCGTTTTCATGGGTACTCTTACGATGGGATCTGGGCCATCGGACTAGCACTGAATAATCTGCTCAAATCCAAAAATAATAGTTCATACTTGACTACATTTGACTACAAAATTAAAAAATGGGAAATGGATCTCCTGGACTCTCTCAGTGTCATTGAATTCATGGGAGTGACTGGACCGGTTCAATTTGTTGACAATGGACGGAAAGGCAGCGTCCTCATCAAACAATTTCAAGGTCCTTCGATTTTTTGAAAAAAATTAAAAAACACGTTCTTGTTTATAGAAGTTAAATTTTAAATTTTTTAAAATATTTTTTGCAGAATTTCACACAGTGAATACGGAGGTGAAGATTGGAGAGTACAATTCTGTGTCTCACATCATGAATTTAACAAAATATTTTCCGGAAAAGATCAAATGGAACAATCGGATGAATGAACCACCGAAAGATCGAACGGTTTTACTCACTGAACACACTCGAATCAATTTATCCATTTTCATTGTCTTCACATTCATTTCTTCAGTTGGCATTCTTGCCTCCATCTTCTTTTTGGTCATCAACATCAAGTTCAGGAACCAGAGGTCAGTTTTTGGCCCAACTTACTGCAAGAGCATGTGACCCTCAGAGCACTTTTTCCGTTGGATTTTTGTCCCTACTATAGTAAAGCTACCTTTTCTCGGCTAATTTCAAAGCTACCTTGACTTTTTAATACTTGACCTCATCATTATATCATTTGACCTCTGGTGGTCACTAAATGCACGCCTCAAGGCCATAAGGCGTATGACCTTTTTCCCCGCTAGATTGTTTTTCACTACTGGTAAGGCGTAAGGTTACCTTTTTTCGGCTAATTTCAAAGCTACTCTTGACTTTGTAATACTTTGCCTCTTTGTTATACCATTTGACCTTCGGAGGTCACCAAATGCGCACGTCACGGCTATACGGCGTATGTCCATTTTCCCCGCTAGATTTTTGTCCCTGCTACAGTAAAGCTACCTTTTCTCGGCTAATTTCAAAGCCACTCTTGACTTTCTAATACTTGACCTCTTCATTATACCATTTGACCTATGGTGGTCACCAAATGCACACGTCACGGCTATAAGGCGTATGACCTTTTTCACTACTAGTAAAGGCTACCTTTTCTCGGCTAATTTCAAAGCTACTCTAGACTTTTTATTATTTTACCTCTTCGTTATACCTTTTGACCTCAGGTGGTCACCAAATGCAGACCTCAAAGCTATAAGTCATATGTTCATTGACTATGAAAAGTAATTAATTAATAATTAATTATAAATATTGAAAATCCAGGTACATCAAGATGTCGAGCCCTTATTTGAATAATTTAATCATCATCGGCTGTATATTTGCATACACGAGTATCATTATTCTTGGACTTGACTCAGAGTTGACCTCTGTGGAAATGTACCCTTATATTTGTACTGCGCGGGCTTGGATTCTCATGGCGGGTTTCACCTTAGCATTTGGCTCAATGTTCAGCAAAACATGGCGGGTTCACTCCATCTTCACAAATGTCAAAATCAATAAGAAGGTTAGTTTTATTATTCTACAATTTCGACTCGTGTAAGTAGTGTGTAGACGATAAACCACCATTTGACAAAGAATGCGTGATATCAAATATTTGAATTCAATTTTCTATGCGTTTTATATTTTAGAATTTAATTTGAGGAATTAATATGAAATTCTTGTATTTTTTCTTTTTTCCAGATCATCAAAGACATGAAACTATTTTTGCTTGTGAGCATTCTCTTCGCAATTGATTTGATCATCATGATCTCTTGGCAATTATTGGATCCATTTTATCGTGAAACTAAAAATATGGCGAAATATGTAAGTAATTATGTATATTAATTCACAAATTAATTAATTAGTTAATTAATTTTATTTTTATTTATTTTATTTGTTAGGTTCACCCACAAAATGATAACATTGAAATCATTCCAATCATGGAATTCTGTAAAAGTGATTACATGAACATTTTCATTGGATTCATTTACACGTACAAGGGATTGCTCATGGTAAACTTTAATTCGTACATATTTTAGGGTCTAATAATGATATGACCTTCGACCTCTGACCTCTGACCTTTACAGGCATTTGGATGTTTTTTGGCTTGGGAGACCCGGCATGTGTCAATTCCTGCTTTGAATGACTCCAAATACATTGGTATGAGTGTTTACAACAGTGTGATGATGTGCATCATCGGAGCTCCTCTTTCTCACGTCCTGTCGGACAAACAAGACGTGTCCTTTGTCATCATCAGCATTTTTATTATTTTCTGTACAAGTGGAACACTTTGTCTCGTCTTTTTACCAAAGGTATGAATTTTAAAACAACTTTTATGAAGGTTCTACCCAGAATAGTCCAGCTGCTGGTTTAATCAAAACACATTCATGGGGAAAATGCACTTTGTGACGTCAAATGAAGGAATCGGTGACGCATTCATGACGTCACATGGTGTATTTGGTCGTCCATGCATTTCTAGCGGTAAAACTATTAACCTTTTTGGGGTCCAACGCTCACAATAGTTGTTGAGGAAGTAAATGGCTACAATTCGTCAATAAGCAGCCAAATTTTAATGGTATAATTTTTTGCCTTAGGTCATCGAGTTAAAACGAAACCCAAAAGGAACGATTGACAAGAAATTGCGAACAACGATCAAGCCAACTTTTTCAAGTTCTGGTGGAGGTCACAATCGACGACAATCAGCAACGAGTCTTTATGAACATGAGTTCAAAACTGCGAAACAAATCAATACAAAATACCGGAAACAAATCCGGGAAATTGATAATGAAATCCAAGTAAGAATTCCATTTCGAATAGGTTATTTTTATATGTAAGATCATTGCACATATTTTTAAACCACGTTTTAAGCGATTTTGCAATTTTTCAAAATATTTTTTCATTCCTTTTCAGGCCCTAGTCAAAATTCTGGGTAAAGAAGGGGAAGAAATAATTCGAGCAATGGACAGTCTCACGTTGCCAAAATCAGATTTGTTCAAAAAAGAAGGTAATTCAAAAAAATTAAATATAGATCGAAAATTTTAAAGCTAATTTGCGATTTGGAATTTTTAAAATGTTTGAAAATTTCTTGACAAATTTAGACACGGACGTAAGTTCTTTGTACTCGCTCAATTCGGAAGGTGGAGAAGAAGTGTTCATTGAGCCCGGTAGCCCAGAAAAGTAAGTTTTCCAGAAATTAAAAATTTCTAAAAAAAAAATTTATTTATAATTTTTTTTAAATTTTAAATGATTCGTAGGAAACCACTAAAATACCCTGGGCTATTCCAACAACCACCACTCTGGGAAGGAATAGCAAACACAATGATAAATTCAACCAAAACAATGTTTCAACAAAAACAAGAAATCTTTCAAACAAAATTGAATGAAGAAGTGACTCAACAAAATTTGATCAATTTATTAGAGCCAAAATTAAAATTAAAATTATTAAGTAAACCCACAACTTTAGCTAAAATTAAATTATACAAATCTGAAGTTAATTTAACTAAAGATGACGTCAATAATCAACTCCTGCCCAAAAAATCCTCTTCCGACAGTTATTTGAGCAGTATTCTCGTGGATTTCAATGTAAGATTTTTGTTCATAAATTATTTCTGTGGTTTTGGACCACCCTGTACAACTTTTTAATATTTTTGCATTTTTTTAGTTTGTAAATCAACAGAAAACAGGGACAACACCACAGCAAGGAAATCGGCGAACAACGCAAGAAGATATTTGGTTGATGCTACAGAAGGAACGACGATACATTGACACGAACATCTTTAAAAGTGAAACAAATATAAATAAAATTCAACCAGAACAACAACAATTAAGAAGGAAAAGTATTCAACCGTTGAGTAATCGAAATATTAAATCAAATGTCAAACCAGTCAATAAAAAACTCAAGTCACCCACGATTGCAAAATTTAATAACACAAGACTTCAGTTGCACAAATTCAATGAAGGCAATGAATTTAGGCGAGGACCTGGCAGTGGTGGTAAGAAAAGAAATATTTAAAATTTGAATATATAATTATGAATATTTAATTATTAATAATTAAAAAATATTTAAAAATTGAATATTTAATTATTAATAAAAAAATAATTAAAATTTGAATATTTAATCATTAATAATTAAAAAATAATTAAAATAAAAATATTTTTGTTATTTTACAGATGAAGTACTGAACATTTCTTCGTCAACGACACAAATAAATATTCAACAACCGAAGCGTGCCATGAGATCAGAGTCAATCGAGGTCATTCCAAAAGAATTGGGTCAAGAGGCCAAATTGTCAAAATACAAGAGTTACTCTGTTCCAAAATATTTGGACTCATCAGAAATCCTGAACGTGAAAATGCTGCCGATTTTCCATAAAATTTTGAATGAGCGTCAAAGATCTCTCAAGTATAAAACGGAAGAATTTGCCCAAATTAAAAATAAAAATAAACTCATGGTCTCATGTCCAAATATTATGATCAAATGTGATATAGTGGAATATTTATGAATTATTATTTTAATTATTGTTTTAATTAATAAATTTCCTAAACAATCAATTCCGTGGAGTGGAAGGGAAGGAAATACCATTTTAAATTTTACGAATAGTTCAAAAGCTTTGAATCTCATACCTTAGAATTTTTTTTTCCTTTATGAAGAATCAAAAATTTCAAAAGTGTTCAAGACCACTAACTCCTGTTCTAAACTAAAATGCAATTAACCTTCAGGAAAATATTGTCATGCTCAAACAACTAATTAAATGTTAATTAAAACTTGAAAGAAATAAATCCAAATATTTTATACCAAATTGTCGTCCGTTTTTTTATTGACTGCATTTCCAAAGGACCTTACCATTTTCGGGCTCAGAGATTTTTAAAACTGTTCAAACCTGATTTTTAAAAGAAAACTTAAAAAGTGGCATCCTTTGGTTTCATCGAGTCATTGAGGAAACTCACGGCCTTTTCAAGCGATTCTGCTCCGATTCGTAAGGCTTCCATGGTCAATGGATTTTCTCCCTCTGAAGAATGACAAAAAATCTTAAAAATAATTAGTTTCCGGCTGACCTTACCAGAATTGTGCACAAACACCCAAATGTACTTTCTGAGGTCATCGGAATTATATTTGACCAATGTATTTATTTTTGGACTATGAATTATCCAGGGATGGAAATCGGAATCAGAATCGTTATTCGAATTCGTACAAAATTGGGAACATTATGCTTATAGCGCCGCTTCACCGATTTTGACATAACTATGGCTTGTTGGAAAGCTTATAGCCCATGGATTATGGGAAAATTGGAGACTAAGGGCGCTAGGGCCCTTAAGGGTCCCAAATTAATGGCCTAAGTTTTCAAAATTTCCATAACAACAAATGGAG
>JAQGCA010004123.1:0-10760 GCA_034698945.1 Protaphorura quadriocellata
TCAGAATACACCATCAAGTGCTGTCAACTCCAACCCAATACTCTGGAAATGTTCAAGTTTGACTCTAAGATTCGCAAGATATGCACCGACGCTCGAAAGAAATTGAAGGTCAAACATTAGAAGATGAAGGTGCCCAGTGTACACTCATTCTTGTATGATTAACTGTTGTTTTTCCAATTTTCAAATAAAGCGCACAAGAAACTGTACTTTTAATTTTGCATTTGGAACTCGAATTATTTTTGCACGTAGGAAACTGATGAATTCTATCATCTGATACTAATTTGACATGCATGCGGGAATTCTCATAGCCATCCCACATGAATTTCATAAGGAGAAAGCATAAGGGAATAGTCTCTATCTTCACATGGGTAATTTCGTTAATTCTCCTGAAGGGACAAGTACGATATCTTCCTACCGGAAATCTCCCATGGGAGTCATATAGCTGTCATGTGGGAAAAATTCATGGGAAAAACGTCAATTTTCACATATACATTTCCCATGGTACGCTACCTATGGGTTCCTATGGGTCACTGCTACACGGGCTATTCAATGAAACATATTCGCCATCTAGAGGTACATATTTGTGAGATGAGTGACAATTAATCAGACATGTTATAAATTTATACCCAACCATTTGTAGACAATTCCACTGATGACCTTCCATTCCTTTGATTTGTTTCTTTCAGTTTACAAAGTATTGTTGTCAAATATTGACAAAGGAGACGGGACTGGAGTCGTGGAACTTTAGAACACGGGATAGCCAAATCATTCCTCCTTTTAAGATTCGTCATTAAAGAAGAGAACAATTACAATCTATTACAATTAAATTCAATAGGAGTGGACCGGTTTTCGACATGTCCTTGTTCCTCTTTTGATTTATTGAGTTATCACGTAAATTTTAAAAGCTGTACGCCGATGTTTGTTGTTTATGATTTTAGGTGAGATGATTTGTAACTACGAAATGAAGAGAACTTTATCAAATACAATGATGCGTTCTTGTTTGTTTATTTCTTTACTGGTATGCATATTTTTGCATGGAATCTTCAAAGTACCATGGCGTCCAAATTTAATCCTCCAAATGAGTCTTTGAATATTCAAATGGGCATAATTTGTTCGTGCCTCTCAACACTAAAAGTCTGCGTGGATCGATGGGACTTGGGTTCAATTCAATTTATTCATAACTTTCCAAATTTAAAACTCTCAAACATTTTGCAGTGGATGAGGTCAAACTTCCAACCCCATCATCCGTATTTGAAAATCTTTTCGAATCATTTTAAGGCCTAGGCACAATAAGTCCACATTTCAAACTCCGGGAGTTTCATTTCCCCCGTACTATTCCAAGTGGGTTTGGAAGACAAAAAGTGATTGATTTGTTTCCAAATCTAGAATACATAGAGATGTTCATTCACTTTGAGAGTTTAGAGTCAACGTTAGATGCTCTATCATCCGGAGGAGTCCATGTGACTCGAATTAAGATTGGAATATTTTGTGAACCTGGGATTGTCTTTTCACTCACAGAAGAAATGAACTTTTGTTTGATGTAATTTCAATACACATGTCAAAATATGCCGGTATTGGCGCAATCATTCCATAACATGCGCTAGCAATACTTTACAAAACAACTCCAAAATGCTCAGTCGAAAGTTACCGTGCCATCGGTTTCTAATAGCAGCCCTCTAATTTTAACCCGCGTTGATTTTGACACCACCGTTCAAATCCGTCATTTACAGTATGTGTCATTTCTGCTGAGTCCGACTCCACCACGACCACCACACCTATTCCAAACCCAACTCTCTTTCATTTCACATTCCACAAGTCACAAAACCAAAAGCTGAGGAACATGAGCGAAGAACACGTTACAATACGTTAGCTAATTAGTTTATTGATTTACTAATTGGATTGTAATTCATATTATATATCAGCAACCTGTAAATAAACGCATTGAATTGAATTGAACAAATTAGATAAGATAAGATCATGCATTGTTCACGTAATTAATTATAATGTCGCTATCCCTGTGTGAGTGGATGTGGACGGGGAATTATGCAATCATAGTTACACAAATTCTACGTCAAAGCACTTGACAATTATGTTTCGAATCAATTCTGCAACGAGCTAAACCAAATCCATTCCATTCCCTGTGTTAACTCAAAACCAACTCGACTAATTTTACGGACAACTTGACAACTTTTTTGAAGCAAAATTCATTAATTCACATTAAATCAAAGGACCCTCACCATAAGGTATGTTGACCTTCACCGTGATCTTGATATGTTGTGAATATTAGTAGGAGTTTTACTCGAAGGCCGTTTATACACGAAGAGCTAATTTTCTGATTTCGTTTCTTTCTGTACGCTATTTTAGATTGACGGGTTTGAGATGACATCTTCTGGAGAGTATGAAAAGGAAGAATGGTTGGACGAACCACCGACGGATCACCCTCTACTCAACGACCTGGTACGATTACTATTTTACTGTAATGCATTAAATCAAAACACAAGGACATTCACCATAAGTGGATTTTAATTTAATTCTGCTTCCGTTTAAAAACTAAAATTTTGTATTATTTCGTTATGTAGGTATTGAGGACATTGTTTAGATCTGTGAGACTCTATGATTTGAAGGCTTGTCGAGGAGTTTGTAAGGAATGGAATGTCCTGACTATTCCACGCATGCGCAAGGCATTCAAAGTCATCATTTATGGCAGTCCATCCACCGATAAAACAAAGCAAGACAACCACCGGATTGAGGATTTTGTCAAATTATTCGCCTCCAACGAATTTTGAATTCCATTTGAGAAATTCCAACTCGGAACACACTCTGTACAACGGATGGAGTTGGTCAGAAATTCCTTCAACTCTGTGGGGAAACCGCAACGGAGATTGATATGAATGAGGGATATAATCGGAGATCAGATGTTCACACCATTGAAGATGTTTCTGAATTATTGAGATCCACTCCAAACTTACAAGAGTTTAAACTTCCCACCGAGCTAATCTCCCGTTCTGGGAATATTGTCAAATTATTCCCTGATTCCATTCCCAAGTTATCTGCTTTGAGAAAGATTGATTTTCGCCGAGACTACAAAAAACAGCGATTGAGATTTTGTCCAACCTTTATTGAGGAAATCCTCACTGCAGCTCCAAATATTTCTGACGTTGTCGCTGTCAACACGGATGATGATGATGCGGAATCGGAAGTTGGTGAACATACAAGTAATATAATTGTTGTGTTGGATGTGATTGAGAAACTAGGAATGGAATCCTCCATTCAATCCTTACATCTTAACCACACCCAAATTTGGCAGATTGAGCGTCTGCAACGACTGGCAGAGAACGGGAGAGGAATGAAATTGAAGAGCCTTGCTGTTCGGCCAAATACCATCAAAATTACAGATGAATTAACCAAAGCCCAGATTCAATTGGCAACAATCTTCAAGGACACCCTTCAACACCTCGAATTATATAATATTGCTCAGAACAGTTTGTTGGAAGTCCTGAACACGCCACAACTCAAATCCTTGGCTCTACCGAATTTGTACAACTTGGACTCCAAACCCGTGAACTTGAACAAAATATTTCCAGCTCTAGAGGATTTGTATATTTTCTTTCATAGGGAAGGATCTGAGTTTTATTACTTTTCTCAAGTTGACTGTTGTCCAAACATCAGATCATTCATGGGTTTGACTAGCACCAGGATGCATACCAGTGAGCTCCGCAACATTTTTACTGTTTTTCCAAATTTGACCAAATTTGAATTGAAGGTTGGATCCGATGGTGATGAGACTTTGAGACAAATCTGGACTCACATGACAGGACTAGAATCATTGTCAATTTCAAGTATGTTTTTAGAATTGAAGGGACTAGAGTTGGATTCTCTCTTCACTGGAATTCCAGCTCAAACATTCTATTCAAACAAAACAATTTGTCCTGTCGTGAATCAGTTCCACAACATGAGAGTCCAAGAGAGAAGAGACACCATTTTGAAAATAGTTCTTCACGAGAGTCAACTCCCATCCATCCGGAATCTAACAAGTAAATCCAATCAGATTATTTAATCAAAGTTTAATCAACCTCTCAATTCAGATGATGGAAGATTATGAATCACCCTGTCTACTATTCTATATGTTTTGTGTTGTTCAACAGAATTGAGAGACTTGAAATTATGTGTGACTGGAGATGGTGAATATTTGAGTAACCTGACTGCCTACTTGGCTTTCTATCATATGAAACATCTCCGCCATCTAGATGTCCAGAATACTTGGGTGAGTCACAATTAGTCTTGTATATTAAGAATTAATTTAATCCATATCCTCTCTCTCGTCAGAGTCACTCTCAAGTCTCAATAGATATTTCATTCATTTTTATTTGTTATTTCAGTTTACGAAGTCTTGTTGTGAAATATTGACGAAGGAGACGGGACTTGAGACTTGGAAATTTCAACTCGTAACTCTACGACAGGATGAACATATTATTCCTCCTTTCATCCTTCATTAATTTTCAAAAAGCAAGGACTAATGAAATTATATTTACATTCCTACAAGATAATTTTGTATCAAAAATGTGATAAAATATGCAAGTCTATGTTCCATTCTCCAATGCGTGTAATATTTTTAACATTACACGCATGTGAAAAGAATGAGTAGGATCTGCTTGAGTTCAGACCAGCATGACTTTGGCATTACGAATAACAAATCATAAGAATACTTATTTCCTTATTTTCAAGAATGCCTCCTTGCCATTTCTTGACAACATAACATTTTTTTATACGTTCATTTATCAATGAGTGAAACTGAACGACACTAACTCGATCATAATGCATTTTAATAATTTTGACATATTACAGGATTCCAACAATATTTGCATGAAATACATTATTTGCATTTGGTCCTATAAGGTATTTTCAAACATCATTACCTGGTATACATTGCATGATGGTGCCGCTTTTCTCGTCATTGGTTTCAAGGTTTGCTTTGCCTATTATCCGAAGAATCTTTGAGTGTTGGATGGCAATAGAATATTCTGTATTACTGCTACCTCCAAAAAAAAGTTATCCAAACGCCCGTGCCACGAAAGTCCGGTAAGCTGTGTAGTTATACCCTTCTGCGAGCTCCCATACGCAGACGCAGAAGCGCACAGCAGAAGGGTTTAACTACATAGCTTACCGGACTTTCGTGGCATGGACGTTTGGATAACTTTTTTGGGAGGTGGCAGTATATGCTATAGAACTGTTACCTTGAGCGGAATAAATCACAAACGTATGTTTTCGGCGTAATAAATAATTTACCAACAAAACTTGGCTTTTACGTATAAGTCAGGGACACCATGGAGCTTCAGGTTTACTGTCTTTTTTTTCATAGATACAAGAATGTTAGGCATAAATGACTATCCTAACTAGGACGACAGTCCACGTGTATTTATGGCGCAATAAATAATTCACCAGAACTAGGCTCTACGTATGCGCTTGTCGAATATTTTACCCGTTTCTACTTGGCACAAAGAAACATAACATCCAATGTGATTCCAGATGCCAAAAACGAGTTATTGATTTGGTGGCGCAATCCGACGAGAGAAATCTCCAAATGTCCCTGTTGTGACACACGTAGTACATTGTACATTGTATATTGTCTTTAGATATAAATTATTGAAATCCTATTCTATGGATTCAAATTGTATTGATTTCTCACCCACTGGTTCCTCTATTACTTTCAGTCGCCTTCAGTGGAGAAGCAAAAACCGAAATGTACAATTTGAACGTAGAGTGCCACCTAGTATCAGAAATATTGTAAATAGTTAAAAGAGGAGTGGTTTGGTAGTAGTGGGTGAAAGGGTGGAAAAGGAAGCCATGAGAGAGAATTGAGAAAGGCAAGGCAGATTGGTTTTGGAGTAGCGAGGAGAGAGGACAAGAGAAACAGCTGAGTCCAAGAAATTGAGTTGAATTTGGAAAATAGTTGTCTAATTAAATTTGAAAAGGATTAGAATAACTAAAGTCAAGTGCCAAGAGAAAGAAGAGAAAATAAACAAGAAAACATCATATTGTGATGATTTCAGTGAAACGTGAAACCCCCGATTTTTGTCGTTATGGTTGGTTGTGTTATGCGATTGAAGGTGTTTTGATTTCTGTGGGTTGTCTTGTTAAAATTATCTCCGTGTGGTTTGAGAGTCGCAAACAAATAAACAATAATTTGTCCAGCTAAGGCACACAATATTTTTGTAATATTATCTGCTTTTATTTAGCAAATGTCAATTACTTTGTTTTTCCTAGATAGAGATATCTGAATATAGTAGACTCGGGAAAGAGGGAACACAAATTAGTTTTTTGGCAGTCTTATTTGTGTCAAGAACAAACATAAAGAAAAGCTTCGGTGAAGTAAATCTGGGCATTAAAATTGTGGCATGGGACCATAATTTCTGATTTTGTTTCGTGGTTTCTGTGATGGCGTCGTTTTGTTTCGAATTCAAACAAGAAAGTGAACTGGCGGGTAAAGGAGCCTCCGTAACCGCAAGTTGATTTCATGTATTTTGCTCGTGCATTCAAGTTCAGACTACTTTCAAGTTGAACGCAAAATTTATTTTGATATTCAATTTCACCCTGCTGAGTTAGACTGGTACGTCCAATCCAATACACTCCATTCGAACAGTTCTGACATTACAGTGTTTATTTGGCACACCGCTTAGACTCAAGTTTCAGATATTCAAATATATTGAAAATCTCGATGCCTGCCTATCGAAGGAAGAAAGGTGCAATGACGTGAGTCAGAATTAATATTTAATTCTATTAAATTCAATCTGGTCACACGGTGGGACTATTCGGCCAACTTTAGAGCGAGTGTGCCCATTAGCCTTGCCCTTCCAGCCCTCTCCAGAAAATGATTGCTCTCGTTGAGTCCGTGAGTGAGAACTCGGAACGTGTTTGTCAGGGTCAAATTGGTACAATCGCAATCCATCTGTGCTTTTGACCGCACGGTGTGTTAATTTGTAAATACTAATATTCCCCGTCATGTCTATTTGAGAAAAAACGTTTCTATAATATGTAATTAAATAGGGCAAATATGCACAAGAGGTATCCGCTTGTATATTTTTGACCCCCCCCCCCGGATGTTTTCGACCATCTTTGCCCCATAAATACATTAAGACAGGTGTGCTAATATTCGCCGTCATTTCCATTTGAGAAAAATGCGTCTGTATGTAATTAAAGAGGTAAATATGCACAGTCGACGTCCGCTTGTATATTTTTTGACCCCCGGATGTTTTCGATCATCCATGGCCCAAAAATACATAATGCAAGTGTGCTAATATTCCCCGTCATGTCTATTTGAGGAAAATACTCATTCTAGTCTTAGTCTTGCGTACCACGGGTTCAATGTACCCACTGGTACAATAACCTGAATCATGCAATGCAGTGAGGCGAACAATTAAAATATTAAGGTGGTATTTAACAAAAATAATGTACACCGCTATCAAGATAGAAAGATTTATTTTCCACAATTAACGGGCAGAACATGAATAACATTTTTGCATTACAGCCTGTCGTAATGGACGTAATGTAAGTGGAACACGTTCACCATTCTTATCTTGAACTTCAGCTTGAGTTCCACGTAGCTTCTGGAATTTTCTCAATACATGGTTGAGAATTGTCGACAATTGTTTTTGTGGCAACTGGGCTATCTTGTCACCCGTCCTTTTCCCCAGTGCTTGACCTCCCGTCACCGAATGTGTGGCCATGATATTTCGACCAAAGTAAAGCAGGAATAATTCCGCTACTGCTCTTAGAGGGCGATTGAAGTCAATCAATTCATATTGGTCCCGATCAACAATGACGTCGTCACCAATTCTTATCTTTTTTGAAGCGCGGTCAATTGGTCATCATCACAACGATTCGTCCGATCCTTGGGATGTATTCTGTATCACCTTCTGTCTTACTTTCCGTCTCACTTTCAGACGACGATTCGTTCGATCCCTGGGATGAATCTGTGTCACCTTCTGTCTTACTTTCCGCCTCACTTTCCGAATTACTTCCTTCATGTAAGAGCTGACTAACTATTTCAGCTTGGAGTATGGGGTGAATGGTTGGAACGGGGTGACCACCCTCTATTCAACGACCTGGTATGTCATTCTTCTTATCCTAATATTATAGTTATTATAGCGATCTTAAGTTCGTTTTGACCTCACCATTTTGGTGCATTCTTTTTTTATAATTAGATTCTTAAGACATTATTTGGATTTGTGAGACGATTTAATTTGAAGGAGAGTCGAGGAGTTTCCAAGAAATGGAATCTCCACACCGTTCCGCACATGCGCTCAACCTTCAGGGTCACCATTCATGGAAATCAATCCAACGCTTATACAAACCAGAGTACCCGTCAGATTGACAATTTTATTCAATTATTGAACTCCAATGAATTTTGAATTCCATTTTTCAAAATTCCAACTTGCACCATTTCGTACAACAGATGGTGTTGGTCAACAATTCCTTAAACTATGTGGGGAAACAGCTACGGAAATTGCCCTGAATGAATATATATCAGAAGTTTACACAATTCAAGATGTGTCGGAATTACTCCGATCGTGTCCAAATTTAAAATCCCTTGACTTTCCTGGCAATCTGATCTCTCGTTCTGGAAATATTGTCAGATTATTCCCTGATTCCACCCTCACATTCTCTTCTTTGAGAAAAATTATTTTCTACCGTCCCCCTTATGATGAAATACTGAAGTGTTGTCCAAGTACTTTTTCGGAATTGTTGACTGCGACTCCAAATATTTCTGGCATTGTTGTATTCGAGGCCTATACAAATGAGGATGCTAATGCTAGTAACATAAGTGCTGTATTGAATTGTATAGACTCTGATCTTTTCCTTCTGCACCACTCGGCACACGTGACTGGGCACAGCTTCTATTCCTCCCGGCAGCACAACTTTTTGTTCCAGATTTTTGAGTCCAAACAAGCACTGAGTCCAGCTGAACACATGCTATCTTTTAATTTTGTTAAAATATTTTTTCTAAAGAAATTTTAATGTTAAAATAAAAATTATTCCGTTTACTTGCGACTCAGCATGGCGAATGCGTTCAAAAATTTGCGCCCAAAATTCCGTGGTTTCAAGGATAAAAGATCAGAGTCTATTGAAATCATTGGGATGGAATCGTCCATTCTATCATTAGAACTCCACTCCGCCACAATTGAACATATTGAACAACTGCTGAGAATGGGTGAGAACTGTGTTCCGTAGTGGCAGAAACTCCTGCATGGATTGCTTAACTCCTGGAGAATTGGCGAAAGTCAAGGGAATATGCAGTCGGGCAAAAAGTAGAAAGGTACTATACAATTGTTTTAAAAATTCTTTATTAGAATCAAAATAAAGTTGCTTTTCACGATTCTGCAAGCATACGTAGCTGTGTAGATTTTTATATTGAACAGACGGGAACAATTATCTAATTTTAGTAATTCTTTTTATCCTTATCTACAGTTGTGGAAGGGTTTCAAGTTTCAAGTTCAGTTTTATTTAAGTGTCAAGTACCAAATCAACAAATTTGATAAAATTAATTATCAAACCTTATGCTGCTCTCCCCCTGGCGACACCATATAAATAAGATTTAGTCCTATTTCCTTAGATACCAAATTAGTCTTAGTTATTCCTTAGAGTAATAAATAATGATTGAGTTGAGGAAATTAATTCGCAATACGACATTTCATCGGTTTCTCAATTCCTCGGGAGGGAATTCCAAAATTTACAGGTCTAAAACTTAATCGATTTTTTGAATAATACCGAACTATGTCAAAAGTCAAAACCAAACAGCGATTTTTTCGCGCAACCGAAAAATAAAATTCTAAAAAAAGAATTCCCGAAAATAATAAAATTCTTATAATTCAATGAGGGAAAAGTCCCCGCGCCTTCTAAACACACTGCGTTGAACACTACTTGAATGAAGGTGGGGGCGTTTGCCCCAGATAGTCGTTTATTCTATATTGACGTCTTGATTTGGTTTGTTCGTTTTATCACCATGGCAACGGTATATAAAAAATTGTTACACCAGTTGATATTGTTGCCATTTGTATTGTTTAAAGGGTCGTCAATTTTCGATTTTTTTGAGAGCCGATGATTTTACGAGCTGTGTCATTCAGGTGTGGGGAATTCCCCCAGTCTACCCTATACATTCTTTACATATATTAAATTGTTTGTCTGTATCAATAATAGCAATTTAGATTTATCATAATGTGATAAATAAAAAACTAGCGACGTCCTAGAACTCTTCGAATTCCGTTTTACTAAATTTAAAATAAATTACTACTTTTACTACAGCATGAGGACTTAGCAAAACTCCTATTCTGAGCCATTCGTCCTTAATCTTGAAATTAAGACCAACTGCAAGTGTAGACCTCAACTAAGGTTATACGCTGGAAGCTCTCCGATTGTAGTTTAAGTTTCAATTTAATTTTAGGTTTAGGATTTTGTAGGGTAAACTGGCGGAATACTCCCCACCTAAATAATACGGCTCGTTAAATCATCGACTCTCTTGGTGAACTAAAATTTACACCGTCCACAGTATTTTGACTCAAATCAAAGTGTTCCCAAGTTTTGTTTCGTTTTTTGGGATAAAAACTACATTTCGATGGTTAAGTGACAGAACCCCGAATATGCAAGCGGCCCCAGACCGAGCATTGAGATATTCAGGAATTTCTACAAAATTCAGGTTTTCTTTCTGCCAGAACCTCGAATATGCTAGTCATAGAAAATTATCAATGGCATACTATGCATATTCG